>SNQJ01S0056145.1:69103-81540 GCA_010110895.2 Picea sitchensis
AAGCTAGGGTTCTCATACCCTCGACTCCTATTTATACTAAAAAGAAGCATCTAGAGGAAGATCATTCTAGAAGCGGAAGCTTCTATTAGGTCTTCTTACATCCACCTTATTCTATTTTATTGAAAGGCCTTATTAATATTGAACTTTATTACATCCGAATATATTTTTCTACCTATGTGTGGGTTAGGACCCTAACATAAAGTCTAGAGTTATCAAAATTCTTCATCTTATTTTTGTAGATGATGTTCTAATCATGACTAAAGCCATTGCGGAGGAATGGCAGGTGATTAAGACAATTATGGAATCCTTTTGTTGTGCGTCGAGACTAAGGATCGACCCACTCAAATCTACTTTCCAGTTTAATGGGATCCATGAGGACACATTAGCCGCTTTTAAAAGAATTTTTTATTACAACTTTGTGGATTTTGATGCGGGTTTCTGATACCTAGGATATCACTTAAAACCTAGTAAGACTATTTTCTCTAACTGGAGGTGGCTGATAATTAAATTTGAGAGTGGATAAATCAATGGTGTAACCACTGGTTGACTTTGGGTGGTCATTACATCTTAGTCAAGTCAGTTCTGGAAACTCAGTCAGTTTATTGGATGGCATTGGCAGCGGTACCAACACAAGTATTGACTACGATTCGAAAGCTTATGTTTGAATTCCTTTGGGTGGGAGGGGGGAATAAGCAGAGGTTTCATCTTTGCAACTGGGAGACTTTGGCTAAGCCAAAAGATCTTGGTGAATGGGGCTTCATAAATCTTTTTCTGTTTAGTCGTGCCTTGGCTGCAAATTCATTATGGCGTGCTCTTTTTAAATATGGGATATGTCATAATGTGGTAAACAATAAATATCTCCCTTATCACTCAGTGGAAACTTGGTTGAGATCTGCCTCACCCAGACAACCGGGGGCCTCACAAGTCTGGAAAAACTTGATGAAATCCCTTCATATTATTACCCGATGGATTAGCTGGCAGCCAGGGAATGGTCATTCAATATTTGTAGGGTTGGATAAAATCCTGGGTTTGGACAGGTCCTCTCTCCTATCGAGCGACTTACGGGAGGCTCTCAAAGCTTGTAATATAAATTTACTATACCAAGCATTTGCGTAGCACACATGTGGATTTATTACAAATCGGTGGAGATCATGTGAGGAGTTGGGGCTTACTGGTTCCTTGGCGACATAATGGACTACATATTGCAAAAATCTTATTTTCTCGAGTATTCAACTACTTCCTGTAGATGATCTTCTCATTTGGAATGGTGGAGACCACTCGAGGGTCTTGACAGTCAAAAATATTTACAATACCCTTGCCCGTGAGTATTGGACAGTCTTAACCATTGGTTGGTGAAGGACTTTCTGGAATTGGGAGATTCTACTAAAATTAAAATTATTCTTTTGGCTTCTGCTGGAAAATAAAGTCCTTACATGGGAAAATCTAAGAAGGAGAGGGTGGGAAGGTCCGAGCATATGTTCCTTGTGCCTTAGAGAAGAGGAAACGACTTATCATATCATGGTCTGCTACCCATTCACTCTCGATATCTGGAAATTTATGGCCATTGAATTCAAGTTCAAGACTATATGGGGAGGATTTTCGTTGATTCAGTGTTTCGAAAACTGGTTGAAGATGGAGAAGAACTTCTGTAGCTTACCTGTTGCGATTTGCTGGACTATATGGCTGATTTGAAATAAGTTTTTATTCGAATCAACTATACCATTTGTTCAAGGGGCTTTGGCTCAGATTCATGGGTTGAAGATAGACTCTGGTGCACCTTCAACTTATATTCCCAAAAGGATTCGGAAACCGCCTGATTTAATATTTTCAAATGTTGGTTGGTTTGATGGTGCATCGCAAAACAATGGCACGATGAGTGGAGCGGGTGGTATTATTAAGATTGGGGAGTCTACTATCTACAGGTGGAGATTCAACTGTGGTTTGGGTTCGAACACGAGGGTTGAACTACTTGGTGCTTGGGCCACCTTAACCTTAGCCAATAGACTTGATATTGCACAGCTTCAGGTACCTGGGGACTGAAAGATAGTGATTGATTGGATTAATAACAAGTGCTCACTTTGTGTTACATCTCTTACAGGTTGGAAGTAGGAGATTAGATCCCTTATACCTATCTTCAAAGATTTAAAGTTCAAACATATCTATAGGGAAGATAACAAGGAAGCGGATTCACTTTCGAAGAAATCCCTATTGACCCCGAAAGGAAGGATTCTATATTGCAAATGGCAGGATGGCCACAAGGGCCCCCCACTATCTATGCGCCTTTTTCCCTGAGATGGTTGGTCCTGGATGGGATTGTGGATAAATACATATCTTGTTTTTGGCACTCTTTTTTGTTTACTCTGGGTGAATTTTAGACTTATATTGTTGAGACTATATGGTCTGTCTCAGAAAGGCTGTAAGTTTTGTAAGTATTGGAATCATTATGACCAAACACTATCTGATGGTGATGTCAGTATTTGTATGGTAAAGTATTACTAGTTGACTGTGTACTTACTCTTTGATTCTCTGTTTTTGAGAACAACATATATTTAGTATTTGTATGGTGAAGTATTACTAGTTGAGTGTGTATTTACTCTTTGATTCTCTATTTTTTAGAACAACATATATTAATATATATGGTGAAATTTTCTACTAAAAAAAGAGTATTCAAACTATTTCATTTTTTTTAAATGAGAGTATCAAGGTAACTTTTTTTTCTTTATATATTTTTAAACGAGATAAGTTAAATCCTTTTAAAATGAACCAAAATTTTTTGAACAAATTTCATAAACAAGGTTCATAATAATAAAGTGAAACTCTACTTTTAACAAAATTCTTAATTAATTGGAAAACAATCTCTTATCCAACACTCTCTCTTATACTCAAATTCTTTAATATGACATGGCATAAAGATCACGTTTAAAGAATTGTGTAGAGTAGAACGTTGGGCAAATGCCCCTTTTACCAAAAGGCCAATGATTTCGCGCGGCACATCATCGATCATTACTAAAAATAAAAATAATAATAATATGGTATCGATGCAAATTATTGGGCGTTCGGGAATGGACTGCAATTCTGTTCGTGTCATCTGTACAGATGCGTAGCCATGTCATGTATCTGATTCTCCTATGAGAAAAAGGAATTGATTCCCGTAAAGTACACCAATCTTTATGTATTCCAATACTACCAGCAATAAGTTAAACAAATAATGAGTAGAATAAATGTTGTATGTTTTTTTCTTTTTACAATTTGTTAATTTGTTAACGAGGTTATAAACTTTTGTTGGTTAATAAGGTTATAAATGTTTTGTTGAAATTATAATTTTAAATGGTTTAAATAGTTGTTTGTTTTATTGCACAAATAGAGTTTCTATTATGTAATTTTATTTTGTAATATTAATAAGTGATATTATCGATTTCATCCATCTAAAATAATTAAAGGACTTTGAGGAAAAAAATGTCCATTCACCTCAGCGAATACCAAGTATAAAACAGGGCTAATTCGTAAAACGATTAAGGATAAAACTTTTTTATATTCCAAAAGAACGGAAAGAGCATCGACTGCCGTGAAAGCGAAAAATTATTCTCGTGTTACAATCTGTCATTGGGAATACTACGAGATAATCATCGAATGTTTAAGCGATAAATTATAGGGCTTTCCGGAAAAGGGGTCGGTGCCCAACGTTGTCGTCTGCAATGTCATGTGTATGTTACTTAGAGAATTAGAGTGTAAGAGGGAAGGAATATGAAAGGGGCGGGCTACAATTATTTCGTTCGTCAAATAGTCGATCATTAAGGATGGAAGGGCGGGCTACAATTATTTCGTTCGTCAAATAGTCGATCATTAAGGGGCGGGCTTTTCTATGGGTAATTATGCAAAATGATCTTTTCTTGGGTTATTTTTTATGGGTCAACTCCAAGAGACATGTTGTTATGTTAAGCCAATTTTGTAGCTATTATTCTAAAATGAATGTAAACTAGTAATTGGATATTTCCAAGTAGAATGGAGATATTTCAAGATTGTTGTTTATTCCAAGTAGAATGGAGATATTTCAAGTGTGGTTGAGAATTTAACCATCATAAATTGTAAATTGTAACCAAACAGTCACTTGGAAAGTAAAAGTTGGAGAGTCACTGGAAAGTACAAATTGGTTCATGTTGTAATGTTTCTCTTAATTGTGTTTATAAGCTCATTTTTAAATAAGATACTTATCAAGTGACTCACTTTTATATAATAAGCGTGAATCACTTTTACAATGAAGTTACTCTGTAAATGTAAGTTGCATGCAAAAAAATAATTTAAAATAAAATATTAAAGTTAATTAATAGTGATTCACTTTAATAATTAAATGAAATGCACAATGAATGAACAAACTTTTTCAAAAATAAAAAATAAAAAAGAGAAAGTCAAGATATCTTATTAAGTATAGTAACTTTCAACCAATTGAGCTAGTACAAAACACATTATAGTCTTAAGAAGGAGGATTGGGGGTGCTTTTGTTGTTGTGGAAGATGACCTTGGAGTGTGTGCTCAATAAAAACTTATTTTTATGCATCCACGCACAAAACTAATTTCGCTCTGGATTTGACTATAATGGTCGTATCTTGGGAAAACGAAAACATTTTTGAATGAAAAGAAAAGAGTTCCTAACTAAAGCGAGCACTCTAGACACAAGGGAATAGTCTTCTCAGCCCAAAAATTTACAAAAATGGAAGAAACCATAGATGCGACAACATGGCTT
Organism: Picea sitchensis; assembly: GCA_010110895.2. Taxonomy (NCBI): domain Eukaryota; kingdom Viridiplantae; phylum Streptophyta; class Pinopsida; order Pinales; family Pinaceae; genus Picea; species Picea sitchensis. The sequence goes on from SNQJ01S0056145.1 coordinate 73,845, forward strand.
TAAGATCCCGATCTACAACGGGAGCGGGTCTTTAAATGCACTCTGATACCATGTTCAATAACACAAGTATTCCAATAGAGGATGGACACCTTTAGTAATCACCCACACAACTAGATCAAAGATCAATACACCGATGTTTTTACAAGTTTATTAATGCAAAAGATCAAAGATCAATACCCCAACCAACGTGGCCAATTGGAGAAATTTATTAATGCAAAAGAAAATATTATAGAGAGATTTACAAGAGAGTTTCTCACAATCAATCATCGGAAAATGATCCTACATGCTCTTTAAATAAAGATCATAAACCAATCAGGTGCTAAGCCATGGATCAATGTAGCCATTAACATCAAGGAGAATATGAACCATCAGATCACTCTATGTCGTGAACATATTGTGACGGTCAAATTACCTAACTATGAATGAATACTAATGCATACTAAAGAAACACATTTTTACGTAACGACATATTCAACCAAGTTGATCTTAGCTAACTCCTAAGTGTCTGATTCTCCTAACAAGCACATGAAAGTAAAGAAGTAGCATGGATGCATCGACTGTGTTTAAGGATTGATTTTGAGCAGAGAGTTATGAAGATAAATTGCGACAATCAAAGTGCAATATTTATGGCAAAGAACTCAGCTTACCATTATAGAACAAAGCATATTGATGTACAATACCATTTCATGAGAGACATTGTAGAAAGAATGAAAGTGTTGCTAGAGAAAGTAGTCATTTTGGAAAACATAGAAGACTCTTTGACCAAGTCTGTGAGTGTTGCAAATTTCTTTTGGTGTAGTGATTTGAGAAGTCTTTAGTCACCAATTTAATCATTAATCCTTCATTGATAAGAAATGTTTTCTCAGTTAATAGGATAATTAAATTGGCAGTGCATCTTGCATTGTTATGTAAATAGCTTCACTTTAACTAGAATCTTTACTTATGAAATCAACTTCCATAACCTATTCACATAAGTAAATTGTGAAAAGTAAATAGGAGATCAAAGAGAACCAAATTACACAAATACACCAAAACTTGATAACAAAGTTCACTAAACACCCTGGCTACGTCTCTAGGTCTGCTTCTTGTGGAGTGGCCTTTTCATTAAATTAACAAAATTGGAAGAATTCCATGAACATATCCAACTTCTGGAAATGACTCTCAATTCTACTGCTCAGATCCAGTTTCAATTTGCACCATTGTGTCCACCTCATAATTATGATAAAAAATGACTATACACACAACTATATTATGTTCTGGGCTTCCCTCATTACCAACAAGCCTCTTAGGCATGCCAATCGCCTCCTCCCAATAGTAAAATCCCCCTTGGTTATATACCAAAGGGTAAATACTTCAAGTCTTCCTCCATCCACATTTAATAAGATTTTATCTCATTTAATTTGGAGAATAAAACATACAAAATATCAATTTTAATACATATATGGTCCGACCAAACCAATTAATTGGTTAACCATAACAATATATCTCAACAACCATATATGTTTTTTCCTCGATAATATATGACCTATGCAACAGAAACCACAAATAATAATCATATGGTCTTTAAAAATCCCATATATAATATATGGCCAACTAATTTTGGTGAACCATATATATATGGTTAAAATCCGTAACCATATGACATAATCCATCCATATGATATGATTCCCCACTTTTAATGGCTTTGACCAATTTTTTTAAATGGGTATGAAATAGATGTTTTAATAACCATATAATATACATGATTTATAACCATATATCATATAACAAACATATTTTGTAATAACCAACTCCACTTTTAATGGATTTTAGATCAAATTTTAATGGAGATTGAATCCACTTTTAACGGAATATGGTTTTTTTTTCTAAATTTGTTATTTGTTTAAAATTAATTCAAATGCGTTTGTTAAATAAATAAACTATAACCAATGAAATATTCCATGACTACCTGTGCGCCATGTGTCACTTGCTGATTGGTCCACCTGTTTTCCATGTGTCGCTGCCATGCCAAGACTGCCACATCAACACTACCACATCATCATGCCACATCAACACTTCCATGTGATTATTTCCATGTCATCACTTCCATGTCAGCATGACACATCATCACTGCCATGTGTCTCTGTCACTTTGATTTTTTTCCCTGTTGGACCAGAACTTTGACCAATCATAACTTTTGCATATGAAGGTCATTTGAGCTTTTGTTCACACCGTCAGAAAGCTCTTGGCGAGCTATTTGAAATGGTGTTATTCTTGAGGTGATATGAGGACTTTAAATTTTTTTCCATCCTAGATCATTTTGGATCATTCTTCCCCACCAAGAATCTTTTGGACCACCAAAAGTTGATCATCTGTTAATCAAGTGAGGGCATTTCCTCCCCATTTGTCTAGAATCCACCCATCATGACTGGATGGTGAAAATCTGATGCATCAAAACAAGCCGCCCAACCATGGTAAAAACTACAATTATATTGTTGATACAAACATCCATTTCCTTACTTCCACAATCTCTTGCATGAAATGTCATGTCTATCAACCAGAAAAAACTGACTAGCAATAGCAAGAAATACATTATTGCCAAACGAAATGAATCAAAAAATTGCTTTATCTCCTGAATAGTTTTACCAAATGATTTTACCAACTCATGGAGATGATCTGGATCACAACCTGGAGACATATCTTCTACATCTAGACTAGCACATGATATACCTTTGATACCCATAGCTGTAATCATTGTCACATCACTTGAATCAGACCCCAAGTCTTGTTGCACTGTAGCAACAGTGTTTTGTTCCTCCTTCTTTTGGAACTTCTTTGGTAACAACTCAGGATGTAATTTCCAATAGTGATATTCATCATGCTCCTTCTTCTTGCAATGAGTGCATGTGAGATTCTCTTTCTTCATGTTGGAATGTTTGGGCTAACCCGGGTTCTACCTTAGGTTTCCAACAAAACCCTGCAAACCATCGGCCCTTATGGAGACCAGAAGGCAACACTATGCACATAGTGCACAATGAAGTCTCACCTAAGATGGCTTATGGTTGATTGCAAGACCCAAATTTATGCATTCATGGAAGGGATGGTGCTCATGGGGATGTTAGACATGAATTCTACTTCATATATATCATAAATTAGATTTACCATTCTATCATATCATTATTCAGATCTACCATTTCTCAACCATTTAGATTCATTCTGCAATAACTAACTTAACTAATCTAGTGCACGCTACAAATTAACCTCAACAGATTCATTCATTCATTTATCATGAGTCAAAACATAAAATCATCATACACATAGACACCATGTTTTACCGTGGTTCACCCCCCTGGGCTATGCCTACAAAGATATGGATTCTTTATTATTCATCTTCAAGTCTCTGTATTGTGCGCATTACATCACGAGTATGGTGAGGTTGACTAGTGTCACACCAAGCTCTAGTGTTTGTGACTTGACCCTCAGTTACAATCCATAAGTCTCCAAAACTGACTCAATCCTATCTCCACATCTCTAAACCAAAACTAGTAACTACGACTCAAAACTCTTCCAAAACATACCAAATATTATGGTGATCTCTTCAGATATTACAATACATATTTATACTACAAAACTTGGGTTAAACCCTTTACATTGATGACCCAAAACCCTAACCCTAAGTGTATTAGGTTTGTCCACATTACAACCTCCTGCATGCGGCTGTTCCTCAATCCAACCGCTTCCTCATCACGTTGTCCTTCTTTCTTCCTTTGACTTTTCCTCTTCCTCGCGCTTCTTTTCCCTATTTCTCGACGCGCTGCTTTCCCTGCCTTCTGGTGCACTTCTTTTCTTTGAATTTCGGCATGCGCTCCATTTGTGGTCCCATTACTAACTTTTTTCCATAATTGATGTGCATTTCCCCAAAATAGCCTACTCCAACAGGCCCCCAACATTTACCCATGGCTCGTCCTGAGCCACTCAAGAAGTGTTTGCATCTTTCACTAACTTCTCCAACTCCCAGAATTTTCCTAAAATCTCTTCAATTTGAGCCTTAACCTGTGCGCTCTTCTCTAAAAAAGACTCCACAGTCTGTGATATGATATGTTCTTTCAAACGTTCTTCAGTTTCCACTCCAACCTTATCCATATAACCCTTGGCTGCATCAATTCCTGTCAAAATTTGCTCAGCCCCCTCTTGCAATGGCTCTAACTAAGCCTGCCTCAATTGTTTCTTTGCTTGTACATTCTTCAATTATGCCTGCAGGTTCTTCAAATCCTACATGCTCCTTAATCTATCCTATATTGCCATTTCCTTATGCTTTTGTTTCAATTCCCGTGCGACTATGTTTAATCCTTCTTCCTTTCATTCCAACTCTTGCAACTTTTTGTCCTCCTTCAAACTTGTCCACAATTGTGCGCTTTTATCATATAATTCTATGATTTCCTGGAAGATCTGCATGATGTTCTCCTTGTGGCCTATCACCTCTTGCACCCTTTGTGATCTCACCTTTGTTGGAGTGCTTGGTTTTAAGAGGGTCGTCAACTCCGTTTTGTGGCTTTTATATTTTTCAATTGCTTGCATTATATTCCCAATTTTCTCTTCTATTTGCAAATGCTCTCCTTCTTGCAGGATGTCTGGAATTGTCTTGAACACCTCTTCTACCCGCTACTCTATCTGACCAATGTATTGTTTCACTTCCTCCTTCTCAACCTGTACCTTATGGATTGTTATCTTCAGTGTGTCCTTTATGTCCTTAGCCAGTTGTAACTATGTCGCATATGCACGTGCTCTTGATTAGATCTCATGTGCAACACTTACTTGAAGTTTATACAATGATTTGGTTGGGACCTTGGCTAGTGCCAGGTCCAAGTGATCGAGCTCCTTCAACTATTTTTCATCTTGAGAATAAAAAAAATGATTGAGAGAAGATTTCATCTCCCTTAAAAACAAAATCTTTAGGAGATGACAAAGCCCCCCTAGGGCCCCTCTTAGTTTCTTTTAAAAACATCTTAAAATTGTAAGGGCCCATACATTCTCACATGTTGCAAAGATAGGATATTTTTGAAACTACTTTCTTAGTTTACATCACTAGGGAAATTTAAAGATTATTGTAACGAGCCCATACATGCCCACATGATTTCAATCTAGGATAGTCTTTTGAATCTTTCTTATATTAAATCACATTAGGGAGTTTAACGGATTAAGTAAGGACCCATATGTTTACATACTAGTTCTTTAGGGACTTGTAAGGACCACATGAAGTCCACATGCTGCAAGGTGACACCTAACTTATTAAAAAATTTGGCACATTTTATCACTTTCTCACACACAAAGTCACTTCTCACTCACATAATTTCATCTCGAATTGTGGAGGTTGAAGTAGGTTCCCTCCAAAGGGATTCTGAAACATCCCACTATTTCTTGAAGGAATTATCCACTCCCACTTAATTCAAATGAGATTGGTTCACACCCCCAATCTCTCAAACAACCACATCTAAAATTTTCTAAAAAAATCACTAAGTTTTCCTCCACGGGAGGTGCCAAAAGAAATTTTCAGTTTAGGTAGGATCTCGAAGATAGGCATCCAAATAACTCCCCATTATTTGGTTCTCACATCTTCAAAACATTAGAAGTTGACAAATAGGGAACTTTAAAATCCTCCAAGTCAAGTGTTCCTACACCATAAGGTAGGGAGATACCCATGAAGGGTTGAAGGCCGACGTTCGATTGTTCTGTGCACCCCCCCTTGAGGCACCCACCTCTTGGAAGGGATCCATCCCATGACCCATTTCTGAGGCCGAAAATCTAATTGTCACACTTTGACCAAGGTACCTAGTAGCCAAATTTTAGGACATCTACCCAGGTGGCAATTGTGGGCTGCAATTGCACCTTGATCGGATTTTGTGTGGATATTGGGAAATATCACTAGCTCATTCGGGATATGCACCCTCTACCCCTCATTATAACCGATTGTTTCATCCTTCACTAGTTCCTCTTCTGGTGGCTTCAGAACCCACTGTTGAGTGCGATTGGAAGGTCTAGTGCTATTTGAGAGGAAGGATGGTACATTTTTTTAGGACAAGAGAATTTGTTTTCTCTGTTCTCCCACGCAGACAAAATCCACCTACCCACATGTATGTTTCTTTCCAATTGATTTATGTATGATGCTCTTGTAATTACATGCGATTGTGAGATATATTATGAAGGTACAAGTTATACAAAGACTCTTGTTCATTTATTTCTCTTATCACCATATGCACACATTTCACTTTGCTAGTCAGACATCATAGGGGACCCATAGAATCCCCACCATTCGAGATGATTGCAAAACCTCCCTCCTCTTTTAGGAGGAGTTCCTAGTCTCACCAACTCATTGGCTCAACCCTCTCACACCCTTATGAGTGCTACTATTTTGGGATAAACTTTACTTGGGTCCAATTCCCAAGGCCAACCATCCACTAGCTCTCCTTTACAAGGAATCATGGGGCATACTTCTTCTCAAGGAACAAGTACAACCCCACCTAACCCCCCTTGAGGGTCAAGTACACAAACCTCTCACACCATGGCTGGAACCAATCCTCCACCACCACTCCAGATGTCATATTTGGCCTCCCTCAACATACCGGATCTGAGAAAACTCACGAATGACTGATCCATCAGATCTTTTAATGACTTATGGTTGAGTTTTAATTTTGCATGCATTAATTAACCATTTGAGAAACTTGGTGAAAGAATGAGGAAAGAAGAGGAATTATAACAGCCATACATATATCTGAAATGAAAGAATAAACAACAAACCATAACACGTAGATTGATAACAGAGTTCAACACAACTTTGCCTACGTCTCCGAGCCTTCGTCTCTGTGGGGGAGGCTTCTTTATTTCTATTCAAATGCTCAAAAGTACATTGCTGCAATGCCAAATGGATACAAGACTAATCTGGTCATGTTCTTCTAGATCTCAAGAACCCTACAAAGAAAACGGCACGCAAAACGGACGTCCGAAGCTACCAGAAATGGTCTGACAACGTCTCCTCCTCAAAAGCTTCTCTGCCTCAAAATGTCTTTGGCTTGGCTTTTCCTCAGCAAAACTCTGCTCTGAATGCCCTCAATGCTATCCCCTAGCCTCAAATAGGACTTGGTTAAATAGTTGGGAAGTTGGTTTCTCATCTCCAACTTCCTCCAAGAAGTTAGGCTCCAAAACTACCCAATAACTCCCAAAAACCATTAAAAATAGGCTTAATTACCATTAAAACCCAAAAATTGGTTATAAAACCCACTTTATAGTTAGATTTGGGCATAAGCCCCCTTTTTCCCAGCGCCCCCCCCCTTGAAAGGGTCATATGGCCCCTTGAAAGGGTCATATGGGTTCATATGGCCAAGCGCTAGCCCAAAGGGCTAAGCGCTGGCCCCTCTCCATACAATACTTTGCAATATATTTTATAATGTGGGTTTTACAACATAAGAAATAATTTGGTGTATTGGAAAAGACCATTTCTTAAGGTGTTTGGATTGGTGGTGGTCATGGGTTCAAAACCCATGGACCCCAAAACATATTTTTTTGAAACATGCCACTTCAACTGATGATTGGGTGCCACGTGGCTGCCCATGACTGGGCCACGTGGCATCTCCCCATTTGCCGGATTAATGCCACTTGTCAGTTATTGACTGGTCCAGTTGCCTGCCACATGTCTGCCTTGTCAGCAAACCTGCCCAATCAC
>SNQJ01S0056145.1:81550-92320 GCA_010110895.2 Picea sitchensis
CCTCCTTTGAATAGTACCCCTACCCCTTCTTTTATAGGCTAGAAGGAGCTAGGGTTTTGGATGAACTCTCGTCCATGCATGGTCGGGAGTTCCAGTTAACTGACCCAAAGCTTTTTGTCCCGTCGGAAACTTTCCGTTTTTTTGTGATTCTGAAGGCAAACACGGGCTGTAGTGGGCCTGCAAGCGTTTTCCTACGGGCTGTAGTGGGCCTGCTAGAGTTTGCCCGCGGGCTGTAGTGGGCCTGCTAGAGTTTGCTTTTTAAAAATGGAGTTTTTAGAATATTTGTTCAGTATTTTTTTGGCAAAGAAGGGATATGAGTTGGCATGATGCCAGGTAAGCATGTGTGGTGCAATTTAGGGTTATAACAGAAGAGGATCCCAGGACCGGGTTCAAGGAGCAGTCGTCGATCTCATTTTGTAAGTAACCCTGTGAGATTAATATAAAGAAGTACTTTTTCCGTCCCGCCATATGATGTGTTCAATATTTATATTTGATTTACATTTTGTTATGAAATCTAACCTACTATTTCATATATAGAATGAATGTTTGTATTTTCTTGTTTGTCTTTTGGTGAATGAAGGTTAGCCTTGGGAGGATATTTTCATTCGAGAAGCAACCAAACACATAGGGATCAACACCAGACATAGTGTTTAAGGTAATACTACCAGATCCCTATACTTTGTACTTTATGCATGAATGTGGGGTGTTGTTCGCATAGTTGTTAAAAGTAGGAGACTTTAGACAGATAGCTATGCCTTCACTTTAGAACCGTAGTGTAGTCTGTAGGAGGGTTTCAAACTATAGCATAGTGTCTCCCAACTACAGAGATGTATTCCATGTGTTTTTCCACCCCCCGACTAGAGGAAATCAAATATAATCTTACGAATATTAGAGAGAACAGAAACTAGAACTATCGTCGGGGCCATCCAATAGACATATTGAGTTTCAAGGGCCATTTTTGCAAGTGTATATTGACCACCAAGTGTTAACCAACGATTGCACCATTGTTTGATCCTGTGTTAAAATTTTATGATAAGCCATCTCTAGTCTTCAAATGTTGTCTTCTATGCTTTTAAATAGTACCCCAAGTAACGGAAGCCCACATAAAACTCCACAAAATTAAAAGAAAATAAATCCCTATACTGCTCCAGAGATTCTCCATGTATCACCGAAAAATGAAAAGTGGATTTTTGTGGGCTTACTTTTAAACCTGAAGCACAACAAAACGGTTCCAGCAATGTTTTAATTACCTTCCATTCATCCAGTGAGGCCTTTGACATTATAAGAACATCATCAACAAAAATAATATGAAGAACTCTAATGACCCTGGAAACCTAGACGCTAGTTAGGTTGCCTTCCGCTTGTCCTTTTTTCAATAGAAGGTTGATGCTTTCCATAACAAGAATGAAGAACAATGGCGAGATGAACAACCTTTTCATAATCCACATTCTCTAGTGAAGAAACGTGAGGACTCCCAATTGATCAGAACCGCAAATGAATAGCTAGCCACACAACTCATAATCCAATTTATAGAGTGTACACTGAACCCGGTTTGTACAAGAATCAAACGTAAGAAATCCCAATTAACACAGTCATATGATTTTCTTAGATCCAGTTTGAGAATCAAGGATTTTTTCTTTCTAGATTTGATATTGTGTATACATTCTTGCATCGTTCCAATGGTGTCCAATATTTGCCTACCCTTCAAGAACCCAAGTTGTTCACTCAACAACTCCCTCGAGGGTATGGGTTTTATTCTATTTGCAATCACCTTGGATATCAACTTGTAGCATAGATTAAAAAGTGCAATAGGTTTGTAATCCCCAAAGGTCCAAGGATTATTCTCCTTTGGTATCAATGCCAGGAAAGTGGTATTCAAGGAGATTTTAATCCTCCCTCTAATTCTTGTGTCTTTAGCTAAATCCAACAGATCATCCCCCACAACATAAAAAAAAATTGTATAAAACTCAACCGTCTAACCATCCGGGCCTAGACTTTTATCAGTTGCAAAGAGTTTTAAAATATCCCAAATTTCCTGTTTGGTGACCATTCTATCAATGAGTATGGAGTCCTCCGCAGAAATAAAGCATGGAAACAGTATGACAAGATTCAATTGTTCCACGGGAGAAATGTGGGGATCCGCAGTTAACAACTTTTTGAAATATATGTTTGCCTCAAACTTAAGAGCTTCTTGTCCTCTATGTTCCTACCCAAGTTCATCACAAATCTCCCAGATATGTTTTTTATTTCTCTTTGCGCTTGCATATTTATGGATGTATTTAGTATTCTGGACCCCACATTTTAACCAGATTGCACGAATCTTTTGTCACCAATGTTCTTCTTTAATGAGAAGGAGGTGATTACGTTCAGTCTCCAAGGACTTCAATCTATAATCATTGTTTGGGTACAACCCAGACCTTGGTAAATTTAACAATGCCACCCTAATTTCCTCCTCAAGAGTGGTTAGTCTTTTTTTATTTTCACACCATCTGAGTCTAGCCCATGATTTAATCCGGGCCTTTAAAACATTAAACTTCCAAACAAACCTGATATGGAAATTTGGTTCCAGTAGAAAGTCAGGATCCCACCAAACTTCATTAACAATTGGCATGTAATCTACCTCATTCAACCAAGAAGGATTTAACTTGAATGGATAGGCCACTGGAAATTGTTGAAAGTCAAACTGGGCTACCACTGGTGCATGATCAGAGACAAAAGGAAGGTCCACCCAAGTCTAAAACCTACCCACATCATTTAGTAGGATTTTCGATTCAAGAACTCATTCCAAGAACTATGAAATACTATCCAAACCACTTCTACCGTTCCTCCGAGTAGAAACAAGCTCGTTTGGTAACATGTGAATCAAATTATGATCCAAAAATATACACTTGAAATAATCAACAAGTTTATCCAGTTGTGTTGCCACATCCCAGACCTCGTCATCTCTTGTTGTAAAGTTTAAGTCTCCTGCAAGAATCATATTTTTAGAGTCTAGCAGGCCCCCAAATGCCACCCAATCCCAAAATATCTTTCTCTCAACACAGGGCCCATAAACATTCAAAAAACAAATATCTTGTTTGTTTTCAAGTGATATTCCTTTGAGAATAATACCCCCACTGCATAGTGAAGGAATCAATACAAACGTATTTGGGTCCCATGTTTCCAGGAGCCCACCTGAATTTCCCACAGATCTAACCGCACAAGAGCACCAATTTGGAACAAACTTCAGCATAAAGAGATGTGCCTTCTCCTCATCTATTAGCATCTCTTGTAAAAATATCACATCCGGTTTGAATTTTCTAAGAACTCTGTGCATGGAGGCTTGTTTTATGGTCCCCCCCACCCCTCGAATGTTTAGGGATAAAAGGATCATGATTTGGCCCATGCAAGGGCTTTCATGCCTCTAAGCACCACAAAGTCTGTAGAAGAAGGATATTTTACAACAGGTGTGGTCACCATGAGAATAGCCCTCTTTCAGGCACTTCTCGTCTTAATCAGGGATGTCTCAAATACCAATCCTTTAGACCAAGCATAAGAGAATTAAAAAAACAAGACAATGAACTTTTAGTTTACCTGTGAGAGTGTCTGAGCCCGAGCTAGTCAGAGAGTCTGTGGAAACAAGACAAGGTACTTCTTGAGCATTTGAGGTTAACCCTGGCGAATCACATCTTGGAATTTTCCTGAGACAGGAGTTCTCCAACTCTTCCTCCTCCACATACCCCTGACAAGATTTTCTCAGGTGTTCAGTCCTTCAACAGAGGGTACACCGAAACTGTAGTCCTAAATAATCAAGTATTTGTGTAAAGAAATGATCCTTCCATTGTATGTCCAGTGTTTCCAAAAGACCGAAGTGTATATGAACCTCCACCAAAATCCTACCAAGATTTCGATCTGGCGCACACAGAGAATTCTCATCAACACAAATAAAGCGGCCCAGAGAATCTCCAATGACTATTAGTGCTTTTTATTCCACAAATTTAACCGTAGACCTGGTAGTAGTACCCACAAGTGCCTGAATTAAAAATAGTCTTGTGTAGGATCGAAAGATATCCTCCATCTTTTGAGAATCAAGCTCCCACCAACATAAGGCCAAATCCTACCAAGAATTTTCACTACATTGTCCGTCGAGTGAAAAATGAAACCGAACCAACCTCTCGGGAGGAAAAATAATTACGGCATATAGCCCAACAAAGGTGACCAGTTCGACTTCATCCATGTAAGTAATGGAGTGGTACAATGTGAGCGATAGGAGAACCTACCAACCAGGGCATTTAGGCCCAAGTTCACTGCTTACTCCAGACCCAGATCATCCCCCAACACCATTTTCCGATGTGCCCGGTTAGGCAACCATGAATTTTTAATAGACTGTCACTTAGTGATCTTACGACCAATAGAGCTAGTCTCTCCATCACTCAGATGCTTCAGAGCACCGTTTGTAACAATGAACCCAGGATAAGCATGTACAAAATGCTCATTAAACTTCCTCAAACGATTAAATCTATCCTCATGGGAGAAGGAATAAGGCTTTGATGGTTTCTTTGTTACCATAGGAGAGGGTTCAAGGGAAGGTAGGTGAACAGTTAATGAAGGTGTGTTAGTAACATTAAAAAGGCCTGCCTATTCCCAGGCTACCTCGTCAACCGCACTCATAAGTGCGTTGACGGTTGCTTCTTTCATGGAAGTAGTTGAAGCTAGAGAAGAAGTGCCACCTGACTTCCACTGAAGGCAACTCAGGTTTAAACATCAGGGAAAACTACTATCCAAGAGGGATAGTTAAAGCCAGAATTAAGTGTAAGTAAGGCCACCATACCGATAAGACAAGCAATTATAAACTCATGTCAAATCCAAGAAAAAACAAACTTAAGCCTAAGACAAGTGGAGCGCATTAAGTATGGTGCTCCAATGGAGATAGTAACACCAAGTCCCACCAAATTAATGCCATGGAAAGTTTAACCACCATTAAAAGAGTTAGAACCTCCAAAGGAAATGACAAAATTACCCTAACTAAATATAGAGGACCCCCCGAAAAACCAGTTCGAGTGGCAACAACGCCATTTGTGAACAACACCAAAACCTAGATAAGTATGGAGGACACCTCAAAAATCCGGTTGGGATGACAACCATGCCATTAGAAGCCACCAAAATAGTTGCAGGTTTTCAAAAATAAATATGTTTCTCGACTTAAATACAAGTATTCAAAGTTATCAATAGATATGGTGATTTTACTTGGTTTGTTTTGATGAAGAATTATTGAAAGCACTGGAAGCTCTATTGGGAAAAATAAATATGTTTCTTGACTTAAATACAAGTATTCAAAGTTATCAATAGATATGGTGATTTTACTTGGTTTGTTTTGATTAAGAATTATTGAAAGCACTGGAAGCTCTATTGGGAAAAATAAATATTTTTCTCGACTTAAATACAAGTATTCAAAGTTATCAATAGATATGATGATTTTACTTTGTTTGTTTTGATCAAGAATTATTGAAAGCAATGGAAGCTCTATTGGGAAATTAGTTAGTTTCCCATGAAGTGTGCCTCGCTTTTTTGAATTGTTAGCATATGGATTTTATGAATAAATGGTTGTAAGATGATTAATATGATATATAGTTCAAGTATCTATTTCAATTCATTGTCACACATATTAGTATATGTAGATTTACATAGTATTACAATATATTTTATATGGGAATATCTATATTATAAAAAGCATTCCAATATATTAAATATATTTATTTAATAATAATAATTTTTAGGAATTTAATAATGAGTGTTTTTCAATATATAGAAGAGAAAATGTGTAGTATTAACTTTTCTCATTTAATAAGGTACAAATTTTAAGAATGTGAGAAATACAGTATAATATTGTTAAAGAATTTTCAAAAAATAAAAAACTAAATAACATAGGGAAACAAGATTCGTCATTCTAAAAATGATTCGCCCAAATTCTATAGGAAAACATTATTTTACCTTTAAAATTGCCAAAATTTTATACAAACTATATAAAATCCTTAGAAATTTGAATATTTTTACAAAAATATCGTCAAACATTTATAGTTGGGATATGAAGGATTAGTTATATTCGCCAAGGTTTATACATTTTAAAATAAATTTCCATCCTTAAAATCGTCCCTGGCTACAACGTAGCTTGGTTAATGATGGGATCATCTATTTTAAATAATTCTACCACACCACTTTCATATATTTTTAACCAAATGATTCTACCTTGTCAGTTTTATATATTTCTTTATTATTGTGTTTGTTGAGTATTCAAACTAGTGCACCTAGTTCAACATGAGCAGGAAAACGTTTTCAAAAACCTGCAACTTTTTGTGGGTGGCCTTTCATGGCGGGGAGATTCTCCTTATGGGGTTGGGATGGAGTTTTACACTTAACTATGAATGTTGTACCTAAATAATTCGTAGTCTTGCCTCTGTGTTAAGTTTTGGAGGGGTACGTTGTTTTTTTTTAAGTGTTAGGAGGGTTTGTAGTGGTCTTTTGGAGAGTATCGACATCTGTTTTTGTTTTTTTCAGTGGTTGGTTGGGTCATTAATGACCATTCACTTCCAGGTTTGTCATCTTTTGAGAATTTATCATACCTTTATTGCAACGTAAGGAGTTTTTAAGTTTCCTGGCTCGTTTCTTGGTGAATGCACTTAGTGGTTGCTAGGTGGCACCTTGTTCCTGGAGCCTTCTTTAAACATAACAGAGGTTGTTGTTGATGCACTGATGAGTGCAGTTGACGAGGTAGCTTGGGAATAGGCTAGGCTTTTAAATGAATCTGACATTTTGTTTTCTTCATGTCTCTTAAACACTAATGCTTCACATTTTACTTCCAGAGTACATGCCCCTTCACAACCGAGTTATTTTCCTTCGGAATGTCTTGGTAATGAGCGGTCTGGTCCTCTGCCATCAATTTTGGCTGGTCATTCGGTTACTCCTAGACATAGGGGATTTGGAGGAGGTCGTTAGTTGAATAGTGGGTTTATTACTCCTCGTCAGTTTTCCAGGCACTTGTGGCTTTCGAACAAAACTAAGCGGACAATGGTTCTAGGTGACGATATATGGTTGGAGGAGGCGGTAGATTTGGCGTTAATGGCTCTGGTCAGTAGGTTCTCGTATCAGGCTCTTTGTTTTTCGCCCATAGATGTGTGGGTGAAGGCGAATTGGGAGACTGTTCTTGGTTACTTGCCGGAGGTATTTTTTCTACCTCATGGGTGGTTGGGTTTCAGATTTTGGTCCTCAACGGACGCAGAGCTAATTCTAAATAGGACGTGTCCCTATGATACTATAAGTTTAATGGTAAAGAGATGGCAGATATCTTTTAGTCCCACTCATGATTATTTCCAGCGTCACCAGTTTTGGGTGTTACTCCATGGACTACCCTTAAATCTCTGGAATAAGAAGGTTCTTATGGCGATTGGGAGTGCTCTTGGTAGATTTATAGTTGTGGAGGATAATCTCTTGGGTGTGCAAGACCATAATCTTGCTAGGGTACTAGTAGAGGTGGATATACACAATGGGTTGTTGGAAACCTTAGAGATTCAGTGGAGGGATCAGGTTATTATGCAGAATCTTGATTATTTAGGCATTTCACTATGTTGTTTGCTCTGTCGCCGGATGGGTCATTTGAGAAATTCCTTCCAATGTTTTATGAATGAGGATGTAGATTCAAAGTCTAAAAACTCTCATCTGCAAAAGACTCAGAGGACTGACTTGCCAGAGTACCACTCAAATGTTCAAGAAGATTCGTGTCCTGCAACCTCGGTTTCTCCGACTGGTACTGAAGGAGACTCATTGACTGGTAAGCTCAGAACCCACTGCCCTAGTTTTTATAATTCTCTGACTACTTTGGAGAAGCTCTCTTTGAATAAGGTGTTTTTGTCAGGTTCCAAACCTGTAACTACCACTGTGTCCCCCACACAGTTTGTTATGGGGGGCTCGAAACCTACAAAGGATCAGCCTCATTCTGAGAAGGAGTTTCCTTCCCTTGGGATTCCTAGTTTGGTTTCGGTGGGGTACAACACGAGACCTGATTCAGTTAGAGCCCTTTTATCTTGGGCGAATATTGGTGCTTTCATTCATTGTTTAACGTCTTTTTCAGAGGTTGGAGACCATTCCAACACCCTTGCGGTACCCAACATGAACTCTCGGGTTGGGGATACTTTGGGCAGGGGATGCTTCTTTTATTCTTCCTGGTTACCAAGAAGAAGAACCTAGTGACTGTGCTCTAGGGGAGACTTTGGAAAATCTAATTCCTCTTATTCGAGAAGTAGACATGTCTGTACCTCTCCTGATACATATTGGAAACCTCTTACTATCTTTACCTGGATCTTCATATGGGATAAATCTCGTTGACCTTCATGGTGGGGGTGCTTCTTCTAGCTACTCCTAGTCTAGAGGAATGGGGTTGGAGATCTCTCCGATCAAGATGAGGAGTGCCCAAAAGCAGGAAAATCTCTCGAGTAACCCTTCTATCGATGTTACTTCTTCAGTTGTTGAGACTGGGCTGCTTAGAGGCATGAAGGCCCTTGCCTATGCCAAGTCATGATTCTTCTAACTCTTAACATTCGAGGGGTGGGGGCGACCCTAAAAATTTCCTCCATGCGTAGAGTGTTTAGGAAGGTAAATCTTGATGTAATTTTGTTACAAGAAACTCTGGTTGGTGATGAGAAGGCTCATAGATTTATGGTTCTCTAGTTCTAAACTGGTACATATGTGCACTCGATTTGGTTGGAACTTTGGGCAGGCTTTTGGCTGCATGGGACCCGAATAAATTCTCCTTGACTCCTTATCTGTGTGAAGGAGGCATTTTACTCAAAGGATCTTCTCAGATAAATAATCAAGGTTTATGTATTTTAAATGTTTATGGGCCTTGCACGGCGAGGCAGGAATTTTGGGACAGGTTGACTTTAAAGGGGATTCTTGATATTAAAAATCTGATTCTTACAGGTGATCTTAATTTCACCATTGGTGTGGATGAAGTTTGGGGAGCGCATGCTCATCTGGATAAAATGGAAGATTATTTTAAATATTTGTTATTGACTCATCATTTGATTGATTTGGCCCCGGTTGCTCTAACACTGACCTGGAAAAATGGTAGAGGTGGGTTGGATCTGATATCTAAAAGGTTGGATCGAATACTTATTTCAGAATATCTCTCCAGGAATATGGGAAGATATTGAGCATGGTTGGAGCTTCCTTTTGTATCCGATCATGCGCCAGTGGTGTTACAATTTGACTACCAACCCTTTCCCGTAGCCTTTCCATTCAAATTAAACCCTACATGGCTTATTGAAGAGGATTTTGAGCATATTGTAAAGGATGTTTGGAAGGATTTTGTTTTATCAGAGGAAGCCGATGTTTAATACAGGTTTGTGTTAAAATTAAAAACCTTAAAAGACCGAGTAAAAACTTGGGCAAAAATGAAAAGGGTGGAGCAACAAAGAAGACTTGTCTCTTTAGAAGGAGAGATTAGGGATGTCATAGATGCTCTGCCAAGTTTGGGATCTAGCGACAATAGACTAAATACCTTGGAAACAGAACAAAACCAGATTTTATTGATTGAAGAGGAACAGTGGAAGCAAAAAAGCTAGCCTATTTGGCTAAAAAGTGGTGACTGTAACACAAAGTTTTTCCATAAATTGGCAAGTGCAAAGAGAAATCAAAAACATATATGGGAAATTAAGGACGAAGAGGGACAACTACACAGAGGTCAAGCAAAGATAAAGGAGGCTAAAATATATTTTAAGAAGTTTTTTTCAAAGGATATTGTCTTGTCTCATGAAATTCAGTTGGATCTAGCACAGCTTTATCACCTCTTTGTTACTACAGAGGACTCTAGACTTATTGACAAACCGGTCACTAAACAGGAAATTTGGGAAACTTTAAAACTTTTCTCAAGTGATAAGAGTCCAGGCCCGGATGGCTGGACGGTGGAATTTTATATTAAATATTTTCAGGTGGTGGGCGATGATTTATTGGAGCTTGTGGAAGACACAAGGGTGAGAAGAAGGGTTAGAGGCTCTCTGAACACTATCTTTCTGACACTTATTCCAAAGGAGAATAATTCGAATTCCTTTGACAATTTTAGACCTATTTCTCTGTGCAATCTGTGTTATAAGCTGGTTTCCAAAGTTATTGCAAACAAGATTAAACCAGTACTTTCGAGAGAGATATCTAGTAATCATCTTGGTTTCTTAAAAGGAAGGTAGATATTGGATGCTATTGGTACTTCTCAAGAGTGCATTCATAGTATAAAGACTAGAAAACAAAGAGGTCTTATTCTTAAATTGGACCTTAGAAAAGCTTACGATTGTGTAAATTGGGATTTCCTATGCATGATCCTACAGTTTACTTTTTGTGCAGTGGATTATGAGTTGCGTGGTCAGTTCCTCATTTGTAGTGTTGATCAATAGAGAGGCCACTTCCTTTTTCTCAAGAAAGCACGGGTTATGACAAGGATGCCCACTTTCTCCCTTGATTTTTATTCTTGTGATGGAGTGTTTAAGTCTCCTATTGAAAAAGGACCAATTGGAAGGAAAACTTTTTGGTGTTAAAGTGTAATATACTAGATATAAAATGTATGCAGAACATAAATAAA
Organism: Picea sitchensis; assembly: GCA_010110895.2. Taxonomy (NCBI): domain Eukaryota; kingdom Viridiplantae; phylum Streptophyta; class Pinopsida; order Pinales; family Pinaceae; genus Picea; species Picea sitchensis. The sequence continues at coordinate 92,154 of SNQJ01S0056145.1, forward strand.
ATGCTAGTAATGGTAGAATAACAACAATATAACCAGAACATTCACCACAATAACACTGAAATGATATAAGAATAACAACAGAAATAGCACTTTGAATCTGAAAGCAATGTTCACGAGCCTCTTTGAGGGGGAAACCTCCAGTTGAGCAGAGCTCTATTACAATAATA
>SNQJ01S0056146.1:0-17164 GCA_010110895.2 Picea sitchensis
ATAAATTATAATTATAAGGGAACTAAAAATGAAAATAATTTAACAATGAGATGACAGGAAAATAACTTACGGATGTTCATTATTAGTGCTAGCTTGTGACCCAAATTGGAACCTGTGATGTAGAGGCAAATGTGCATAACATCTTGTAGATTTTCAAAATTCCAATGGAAGTCTAGCATTTATCTCTACAAAAACACCAATTTAAGTAGCATCAACTTTGCATTGTGGTGTACTTTAGTGTTTGCTTAAGTACATAGAAAAATTCTGCTGGAAGTATTTCAAGTTTAATTCCTCCTGGTTGATTCCTAAGACTTTCCATCATGAAAAAATCATGGATCACCACAAAAAAATATTATTAAATGAGATTCCAAAATGAGCATTTACCAATGCTTGTTGATGAGGTAAACCAGGACTCTAGCGTTTGCTTAAGTACATAGCGATGCGCTCTACAAATAGCCAGGAGGAATTAAACTTGAAAGGGGAACCCAGTGGTCTATTTCTGTAGAGATCTACATAAAAATGAGCATTTACCAGTGCTTGCTTCTCTCTTCAGCTTTATTTCAAAGAATTGAGATCCAAATGCACCGAGAATTCTCACAATATGTAGAATATATTAGTGCGTTTAATGTTTATTTTAATATGGGAACATAGGCCATATTGCAGGATGATATGGGTTAATTAAAGGAAAATATGTATTCAAAGTTAGCAACTTAAAAGTTAGTTTGACAACAATTTATAAATTAATGATATATTTTTAAATATCTAAATTATATTTTATTAATTTCAAAATTGATTTAAGGGTTTTTTTTATTTCTAAATTATATTTTATAAATTTCAAAGTAGGTAATAAATCAAATAATTTCATAAAACTAAAATTGTTGAGATTGTTATAAAAATTGTCGATGAAAACAATATATTAAAAGTGGGTATCTGTAGTGTCTAAACATGAATTGGATTTTACTCTTTGAGCCTGGAGAAGCTGCGATGAGATTACATAAGAACTTAGAAAGAATTTTTAAACCTATGTTGCAGCCTAGAACAACATTATCTAGTATCCACGAAACATCAAAATAATTATGAATCTTATGAAGAACAAGAAACTTACATCGTATGCACATGAAGCTTTTCAACATAACAACAATTTATATATATTTAAACTTATCATCAGAACAACAATTTGTATACACAAAATAAATTAACACAACAATTGCAGTGACAAAGTGATTTCCTCTTTGATATAGCCTTGATTCCTCACTCCAAGCTTCTATCGTATGTGTTTTAGAATGTGGTGGGGTCAATTGCAGGTCTGAGCATACAAATGGCTTCAAAGATATTATCAAAGTTTGACAACACCAATAGAAATGGTAAACAATAAACCTGTGTGAGCTTTTCTATCAAAACATATAGCTAAAACATAACTCAAGAAGGAAATTAATCTAGAATGAAATCGAATATGCATTGCTCGAGTATTCAAAAGATGTCAAGGAAAGGTAATTGATAAGATTGTTGGGCCTAAGAAAATGTGCAAGATTCGACTATTTACAAAAGTGAGTAGGATGTTGGAATGGGTTATGGACATGAAAATTATGTGTTAAAACTAAAGTTATACAATTTCAACAATAACATTGATTGGAGAGTATATTGGTTGTGTTCAAATTCTACCAAAATGAATATTTATAGCAGCAAGCTGAAAAAATCAACACAAGTTCACAAACTCAATCATGGAAGAGACAACTGGACTCTAGAATATAAGCTCAAAGTCTAACATAGCAAATCTGCAAATGATTTTATCCAAAGGAAAAGACAAACACAAAATTTCATAAACTTATTATTTAGTTTCCTGGGTATGAGGGATTCAATATTTACTGCCAAAACTTGACTATGTATGATTAACTGGGAATCAAAGGTCAAGTGTGGCTATTTTCAATGCCAATGTCAACTTTGGAGCTTAATCAATTATAATAACGAAAGAATTGCATCAGTCCAACCACAAAATGTTGTAATGTATCAGTCTTTTGAAAACATAACTGCCCTGAACTAGTGTGATATTTTCTATTGAAACGAGTGCACGCAATTCAAAAAGGAAAGCATCTAGAATGAAATTGAATATGCACTACTCGAGTATTGAAAAGTAGCCAAGGAAACGTATGTTGGGTATGTGTTATATTCTTTGCACAAGTAGTAGTGTCTGAGCATATGCGTCGGGCGCGCAGGGGGCTGTAGGGGCAACGCCCCTGAAAAATAAAATCTGCATAGGGACCGCATTTTTTCTGCCTCAGGACTGCATTATATTTAGGTGGTTTTTCGGAACATGGTTTCTTTGCCGATGGTTTTCTATTTCCGATTAAGGAATTAGGGTTTTGGAAAAATCCAGGTCATTGGGTTAGGGTTTTGGATGTCGTTGGCTCTTATATGTATTTTGTATTGTAAACATTGTAACATGATGAATAATATAGAATATGTTGGTTTTCCCAGTTTGGGTTTCCAGGGGAAAAATCTCTTTGTAATGTTTTTATTTTCCATTGTATCTTTTCTGTTCCTTTACTGAATATCTGTTTGCAAAAGATATTGTACAAGGTTAGAATTTACAAGGTAATCGATAAGACTTTTGGGCCTAAGAAAATGTGCAATATTCGACTATTCACAAAGGTGAGCAGGATGTTGAAATGGGTTATGGGCATGAAAATTATGCGTTAAAATTAAAGACATACAATTTCAACAATAAAAATGGTTGCAGAGTATTTTGGTTGTGCTCAAAATCTACCAAAATGAAGATTTATAGCAGCAGGTTGACAAAGTGAACACAAGATCACAAACTCAATTATGGAAGAGATAACTAGACTTCAAAATATAAGCTCAGATTCTAATGTGGAAAATCTTCTAAGGGTTTTATCAAAAGGCAAAGAAAAATGCAAAATTTCATAAACCTATTACTAGTTCTCTGGGTATGGCAAGGAATTCAATATTCACTGCCAAAACTTGGCTATGTATGATTAACTGGGAATCTAAGTTCAGGTGTAGCAATTTTCAATGCCAATGGAAACTTGGAGTTTAATCAATTAAAATATTGAGAGAATTGCAACAGTCCAACCATAAACTATTTTACTGTATCAGTCATTTGAAACCATGACTGCACTGAACCAGTCAACTTGCAGACTTACTACCTCATACATGTTGACACCCACTCACTCACAATCAAAACTGCCAAAGGTGTTGGTCTGAAACAGTAATGCAAAATTACTAATTCATGCAACAAGACAGGTATATCAAAGACTTCAAATTAAGGAGAGGATAAGTAGTTGAGATAAAATAGTGTGAATACAGGGAATGATGAAAAAGGAGAGAGGGATGGGAAACAATTCAACAAATACTATAAATCTTTGCTCATGGATAATATTTGATGGAGGTTGGAATCATTTTGCATCCAATGTTGATTTGAGGTGAGGGTCAGAAGCGAAAGGACCCACATAATGTACACGAGTTGCCATTATAATAAACCATGTTGGAACCAAAGAGTTGGTGGAGAAAAACCTTTCATAAGAACTTCATAGTATGTTATGCTTACCCTGAATAAGCAAAATAATAATCATGATGTAACCACCAGATCTAGCCATCACAAGGGTATTTATCACTATAGGAAAAAAGGCATATAGTTCATATGAATACAACCTCTTTTCCTAAACCTTAGATATTTTTCCCTTTCTTGTGTCTATATACATCTCTAGTTGTTTTCTTTGTAAACACTACATAAACTTGAGAACAACAATCCTATATTTTGACTATATCATATCTCAAGCTGTAAACTTCAACTCTTCTAATTATCGTTTCATTTATTTAGTCTTCCGTCACTTGTTTATTCATTCTCCATTTTTTGTGTTCTAATTTTCAAGCATTAATTTTTTGCATCTCAGTCCTAGATGAAAAACTATATAATTGTTTCTAACATTTTCTCCAACTACAACTCCTTACAATTTCTCTTTCCTTTTGTATATTCCAGTCCTGCCCTCAATACCCACAAACTAGATGCATGCACACAAATTTATCATTCACAAACCCGAAATACATAAAAAAAATTGTGCAACAGTTAGCTTCAACTATCCATATGTGCATTATTCCATATACACAAACTTGATAGGTGCACAAAAATTAAACATCCAAAAACTTAAAATAAATGAAACTCTATTTAATACTTAGCTTCATATATGATTTTGCATAATTTTTTTAGTTCAACCACCATTATGACCATCATATCATGAAAGGTCTCTTACAAGTGTAAATTTTTCATAATTATCATTAATTGGGATCCTAATTTAAAATTATCCTAATTTAAAATTAATCTTACCAAACTACTTGTTTCATAATTCTAATAAAAGTACTTGAAGCTAAGTAGTCTACACAAATTGAATAAAGATGTAGTTTGTACTTAAAACCCCATTCAAGATTAAACTTCGTCAACTGTACAAATTATGGTCATACGTTCAACTTTAATGCACACTTAGAGTTCATATTTTGAACTTAGTGCCCACCTAGAGTCTACTTTTGAGGTTGTTGTCCACCTAAAGTCTACTTTCTAGGTTGCATTTAGCTCTATTGCTTGCAGGTCATTCAAGCTTGGCATAATGTTTCAATGACACTCAAATCACTTTGTATTCTTCTAGCAACACAAATTTCAAGTGAACTTGGAACTTGGGTCTCTTGATGAAATAAATCTTGGAGTGTGCCTCTTCAATGTGCAACCTCTGAGTAGACTTAGTCGTTGCAAAAACTCATTTTGACTCTAACTACCTTGTGGTTTTAGAACATACTTAAACTTTTACATGTTCTCATGGATAATGTATTTTCCCTCATGTTCACATGGATTTCAAATTTGATTACAAATTAATCAATTATTGAAAATTGTGTTTACTTGTTCCTAGTGTGTTTCTTGAACACACACTAGTTGGATTTCTCCTTTTTAGTAGGGACAATGCCACACAACACCATATCTCAGTAATTTTAAGCTCAATTTACTTATGATCGGAGATACTTGACATGAAAAGAATCAGTTGTTATATTCGATGAAGTACTGAGTTATTTTCGAGTTATTTCCCCCCCTTTAGGGTTTAAGTGGAAACTTCACATATAACAAAATAATCCAATGACAAAGAGGTTGTAGCAGCATTTTGCTATTCAAACAAATCTCTGTATGTACTTATGCTAAGCATAATATCACAGCTGCTATGAAAACTAGGGACAAATGGAGGGCAAGTTGCATCTTTGCAACGAAGGAAGAGCTTGACAGAATGAGGAAATATCAACTAGCTTAGTACCCAAGTTGTATTACTTCACATATTTTCGAATGATGNCATAATATCACAGCTGCTATGAAAACTAGGGACAAATGGAGGGCAAGTTGCATCTTTGCAACGAAGGAAGAGCTTGACAGAATGAGGAAATATCAACTAGCTTAGTACCCAAGTTGTATTACTTCACATATTTTCGAATGATGTAAGGTTTTCCAGCTTAATAAAAGATAATTGAAAAGAAAATTTCATAAATGTGATTGTTGCACCAGCAAGAGATCTTAATGCTCAAGGTTTAAACCCTGAGCTTTTAACAGAGCAAGAAAGGAAATGCAATGAGGGAATTAAAGGGTAAACCAGCTATCAAAAGACTGAAAGGAGGGATTTGAAACCTCTATAAAATACTAGCAAGCATGATCAACGAATTAACAACATCAGTAAAAACCCAACACTCTATTTTTTCTCATACAAATTCACCAATCGAAGAGTTAAATGAGTTTACCTTCAGTGCAATGCAATACCCCAAGACGTTGTTCTCCAAATCCTAAACTTACTTTAAATAGTTGTCAGCAACACGACGATGCCACTTCCAGGACGAAATTAGCTACCGATGTTCTAGTGTTAGAAAGAAGCAAGGATCTAAGTTTTCATGTCTTGAAATGGGAAGTTCACATAGAGGAACCCACACAATGGGGTAGAATGTGAAAATGCGCATACCCCATTTCAATTGCGACGAGCATTCACTCCAACCATCCAGAAGGATTTTTGACTTGCCATAGTTTTACTCTGGTTTGGTTGATAAAGGGATCTGGGGATTGGAACATTCGATACCTTTTCTCTGAACCACATTCTTGAGGATATTGATGATTGGCAAACACAACTTTCTATCAACCTCCGAATCTGTGCAATAATTTAGGAAATATCCATCCACACATGAACTAAACCTATATCAAAACCTCCTATGTTCTTCAACTTCAACAAACTAGAGCAGAAGAACTTTAGAAAAATCTATCAGAATCTCCACTTCCTCCAACAAAAATTCAAACGAGACCCACTTCAGTACAAAGAATCCTTGAGGACTGAAGCCCCTTGTCTCATCTTCTGGCCAACCTTACTCTTTACCTATTGCAAATTGCAAGTCAAACATCATTCCAAATCATTGAGCAAGCACTGTGAAAGATAAATAATAAAAGAAAATGAAACTCTGGGATCAATGAGATCATAAAAGAATGTGAATTCCATTTCTGTAAGTTTTTATTAGTAAAAATTATTTGAATATATTATAATTAAAAATAAAAAATAAAACAAAATCATAATTGTGAGGCATGGGTCCCACTTTCAGCCAATGCATGAAGGTGAGAGATATCGCCCAAAGATGAGACCAAGCCATATGCATAACTTGCATGACACACATTTCAAACATGCAAGTGCTAAGCCAAATGGTAATCACATGGAAACCATGCCAAGACAGATGGACATCCATGCAATTGCTTCAGCGATAGAGTGGACATATCCTCCAAGTGGCAGAGACCTTAGTAAGGAGGAGAGGGGCATAACAACTACAGGGAATCCGATTCGATTCTCAGCCTATTTTCATCCAGCTATTTTGCAAGCCAAATCATCAACATAACCTCTAGCAAGTCTCAAGTCCAAGTATGAAAATCACTAAGTGATTGATCCAGTTACTCTCAACATAATTTATTAGACTTTGGAAACGCAGACAGAAGGTCTGAGAGCCAGGAACTTACTTTCATCATTTGGAAGTGCGTGGGGAAGCAAGAATGGGTTGTTTCATGCCATCAATGACACGCCATTCCGCCCGGTTCTCTGGCTGTTGTACCTTGCACCTAACCCCGTTGTCCCTGGTTCCTACAACTTGGTCCCAAGCTTAGGTGCATTCCTTCTTGTAGTGGAACTATTAACTTATTGAAGGCTCGACTCTCTGCTCTATATCTACCACCTAAAAAATGGATGGTTGCAGGCCTATTGCTTGCTCGAATGGGCCAGTTCGGGTTATGGGACAGGTACCCTTTAAGGGCTCACTAGGTAGGCATGCATGGCTGGTTTTCCGATGAAAGAATCGTTAAGGTTGTCGGAAGTCACGGTTAAAGGCATGAGCATCTCCAAAAACGATCAACTTCACTTAGTCCATTCACTTTTTATGGCCTCATAGCCTCTTCTATTTTACGATAGCCACTAGTCGATCTAGGAGTGTTGATCCCAAGAGTTGATGCAGTCGATCCAAGAAGGTAGAAATTCCAGTCAGAGATGGGCAGGCTGCGATACTTGAGATGGGATACTTGGTCAGATATCAGTTATAGAAAACAACCTAATTCTACTTTCTCTTCAAATAAAATTGCTACTTTGAGAGGCACACAAATTCCTCATTTGACCTACTAAATGAATTTTCTTCTTTATGAAACATGCCCTCTCACGACGTTTCTATAGGATTTACAGGTGTTGCTTATAACCAGGAGTCAATGACAGTACTCTATGTTGGTACTCGATCCCAATAGTTTGATGTTGTCAAAGACAACTTGCTGCTTACTAGCTGGGATATGAACCAAGGGCATGTTCGAGCTTGCTTCCTGACTGGCCTAGCTGGGTGGAGAGCTAGCCATACAAATAAGGTAGCTCAAGCTATCCATACAAATTAGTTCTGGAAGAGAGCCTAAGCGTGACAAGGAACCTGGGAGCAACCTTGAGTTGTAATGGTAGAACTGTTTAATGTCTAGAATCATGATTAACAAGCCATACCTTCCAATCGCCTCTAGTGAATATTCTATAGAAGCAGGTGGAGGAATTGACATGTTTTTTGCCTTCATGGTATGCCTTTAAATAACTGGTCTCATTCTGTTTAGTTTTTCTTTCAATTTATATATTTTAATTGCTCTTTTTTGTTGAGTCAAACATTGCATTGCTCGCTTCAAGGAGGGGTTTCCAAGTTTTATGGAGGTTGATTGCCTACAAGTGTATATAGTTTTCGGTGGCCATATTCAAGAGAAAAGAAGAGAGCAACGATGATGATCAGTTTGGCAACGAGCTCCTTTATTTTGAATGGGAATTCTTCCATTTCTATTTGATTAACTGGAGGTTTTGAATGGGAATTCTTCCATTTCTATTTGATTAACTGGAGGTATGGTGATCAATTTGGCAACGAACTTCTTTATATTGAAGGGAAAGTCATCCATTTCTATTTAATTAATGGAAGAAATTCACTTTAATCAAAGTATTTTATATATGGTTTACGGTTGGTCAACATTATCTAAAGGTTATTTTTCTTGGTTGATCAGTCCAACAAAGGTTTTAGTCACATAAATTGGTGGAACCCTTGTTATGAGTTAAATACTCTAGCACATGGAGTGAAAGAAATGTTTTTGGATAAAGATGAATTAGTTCATTTATGTTCAAGCAAGGTGCATAATAGCTAAGTAGGCTTACCACTCACATCCGTACTTCGATAAAATGAATTTTGGGTCTGTTATGTTTTTACTTCTTTTAATAATGAATGTTATAAGAGTATGGAAGGTTAGAGAGAGGGAGCAACATGATTCAATCAAATGAATTTTGGGTCTCCTCTGTTTTTACTACTTTTAATAATGAACGTAAGGTTGAGAGAGGGAGCAACATGCTTCCGCGACCTTGCAAGGTGAAAACAAATCTGCAGCCACAGAAAACGAATTGCTGCAAAACAGAAAACGCAGAAAACGAATTGCAGGGACAGAGAATACAGAAAACGATTTTGACAGAGCCGCAGAATAGAATGCATAAACACCATGCTCTGATCTCATTATTGAATTGATATTTAAAGGAAATTACATGCAGGAATTGCTTCGTAAATAACGAAGCGGCTAACAGTCTAACACGGTGATGAAAACAAGAAACCAAATGCTTGCAGTTAACTAAACAATCAAAGAAGAGATTTGCTCAATCAAAGGAGCAAATCGCGGAGCAACTTATTCATCTAACAAGGGTGGTGGTTGTTGGATGGATGGAAGGCAACAACTAAAGGATAAAGACCGGAGGGGCAGCTAAAGAGCTACAAACATTGATCTCGACTAGATGGAATTTGACTTGTATTTGGAGCTTGGCATTGAACGATTCATTTTCTTTGCGTGGATATGTTTATAGATCCAAGAGTTATATGGTAAAGTTGTATGAGTAGATCCAACAATTCAGTACAAAATACATTATTGGTATATTGAATGAAGACACGGGTATATATGATAGCATCTAAATCTTCTTCTTTTTTCATTATTCTCATTTTTTTTACCATTTTATAAATGATAAGGTTGCATACCTGCAATTGCACTTTTGTTACAGTTCCATATTTCTAACAACGAACCTTCATGTCATATTGATTGGTCTAGTTGGGGCAAACTCATTTCTACTGGTTCTCAATATCCTTTTGTTTGGGGTGGTGGCTTCAAGAACCAACTTTCTATCCCATCTCCTTCAAGAAAAAACGTTTCTATCCTTGTCAGGTTAGGTTGGAATTCATCCCTAGCAGCAGAAGCAGACCCTAGCAGCAGGAGTAGGGGAGTTCTTAGCTTCTAGGAGATAGGAATACAATGAAGATCAAATGTGGTGAGCTAATGGTGAAGTGATGCGGTGCAAAGAAAATGCGGTGAGGTGATGCAATGAAGATCAAATGTGGTGAGTTGATGGTGAAGTGATGCGGTGGAAAGAAAATGCGGCTAGGTGAGGCGGTGCAGATAAATTGGTGTATTAATGCATTGATCCATGAATACTATCTAGATCATATCATGCCAGAGTGGTAGGTGCATTAATGCATATTTAAACCACTGACAAATAAGTACATTTAAAGTAGTGAATAAAAGTGAAATAAAGTTATAACCCAATCTCAAAACTTAGATTATATAAGTTAAGAATTAAAATTACATTTTTAGAGAGCTGCTACAAAGCAACAATGACTCTCTAAGACTTTAGGTTATAGACTTTAAGAATGAAAAAATTGCATTCCCTCAACAATAAGATCCCCAATGTGTAAGCCATTAGCATTCATTATTCATTATAAAAGTAATTTAAATATAATTAAAAAATAATTATTTTGTTTATACTATTTCCAACGTAGCATGAAAAAATAATTTTAAGTCAAAGGTTAAGTAATACACGTCAACGATGAAATTTCAAGAATCATGGAAGGGACTAATAACCACACTCAAAGTTTAATTTAAACAAAGACATTGGTCGCTATAGCCGAAAAATAATTTAATCTTTGAGATAGGAAAAATATTAAGTCACTCATATTTGGGAATGAGTAGTTCAATTAGGGTGGGCCGGGCCGGTTCTATTGTTGTATTGTCAACCAGCAACCGGCGTTGTTAGTTGTTTTGTTGGTATCAGCTGTACCAAATAAAGTAGGGATTTAAAATAAAAATAAAAATAGAAAATGCTCTTTACAACCCCTGTCTAAGTCGGTTGGCCACACCGTCTTTTGTATCGTACGTTGAATGCCTTCAAATAAATCACCACGTATTCCAATTAACTCGTTGAAAAATCCCGCGACACATTCGGATTTATACTTCGTCACGCAACTTAATTCAAATAAACAACGGAGACACTGCCACTGGCGGCTCATTATCAAGATTCAGGATTGGAATTCGATAGGGACACTCTGACGCTTTGAAGTTAGACCTTAAATATCTCTTCTACCCACCCCATTAAACGCCCTACCCCATGTGGCATGTTCACGGCAAACTGCAAAACCCCTAAGCTACACGTCCTTCGACTTTCATACTCGCTCCACCGTTAAAGCCAAATATAGATATGGCTTCTTGTGTCTGTCTCAGTTTCCTTGTAGTTTCCCACATTGACAAAGCGTTGAAGCTATAACCTCATATTCAATCAGGAAGGTATGGTTTTTCACAGGCCATGGAGTCCCCCGACGCTATGTGCACTTTGATTTTCCTGTGTTTGATCTGGGCAAGTGAAGGGAAGTTCTTTGCACTGCCTTCCAATTGGAAAGTGGCGATCAATAACACCAGCCTCCCGAGGCACAGCACGGTGCAGGGGCCCTTCAGAGCGGTCACAGACGGAAATGCGAAAGCCATTGTTAGCGAGAATAACCGAGCCGGACTTGGATTCATTGACGTCAATTCTTCTGGCAAATTCGTTCTGTCTGTTGTCTTGGGATTGAATCTCACCACGCTTCCTGCAATGGAGATTTGGACTGCAAACAGGAACAGGATGGTAGCAGAGGATGCGACGCTCAGGCTGCGGGGTAATGGCGACCTGGTACTCGAAGACTCGGACGGAACCGTGGCCTGGAATATCAGTACTGGTAAACCTAAAGGCATTTTAATGGCGAAGAACGGGAATTTGCAGATATATAATACCACGAATTCTTCGCTTGCGTCCGCTGGTTCAAATCTCGTCTGGCAGAGCTGGGATCATCCGACGCATACGCTCGTGCCCGGGCAGGTGCTGAAGAGGGGGCAGGCACTTGTTTCCAATTCATCTGCGACGAATACAAGCGCTGGATCCTATAAGCTCGTTATGGAATGGGGAGGGCTAGTGTTGTTCTACACGAGCTCAACCCAGGAGCCTTATTGGTCTCTGGGTCTGCCCGGGCTGGACTACGAGGGCATTCTCAGGCCGTGCCTTCATAATTCTTCGCCTCTCGGCTCCGAGGCCGTCTATACGGGCCAGAATTTGCAGGTTTCGTTCAATGGAACGATTGATAATTTGTCTTCTTCTGCTTGCGCTAATGGGAATCGATTGCTGCCAATGGCTCCTTTTTACAGTGACAACGAGCACAGGTTCCTGAGACTGGACAGCGATGGCAGCCTTCGCGTCTACAGGGTCGCTCCGGTGCCGGGACTGAACAATGTCACAAACTGGAGCACGGACTGGGAACTGGACCAATCTAATAAGAATTGCATACTTCCCAGAGCCTGCGGGCCTTATGGCATCTGTGCCAACGGTCAATGCAGTTGCCCCGGCTACGGAACGCGCGATCAATTCGAGCAAATCCAGAACCTGGACGTGACGCAGGGATGTTATAGCAGCCCGGGCGAGCCGTCGTGCAGCCAGCCGTCGGCGACACACCATTTCATGCGCCTCGATGGTGTGGATTACTATCCCAACGACTACCTGAAGCCTGAAGCGAACGTCTCGACGGTCGAAAAATGCACTAGCCTCTGCACGTCTAATTGCTCCTGCACCGCCGCCTTCTTTCGCAACAGTTCGACATCGTGTTACCTCGAGGACGGCCCGCTGTCGAGCCTGAAATCGGCGCCGAACCAGAACCAGACATACGAGGCCTACATAAAGGTCCTCAATAAGTTTCCTCGTAACGGGACCTCGGGGTCTAGTAATTCCCTGAGCATTGGCAGCATTGCCGGGATCACGTTGAGCTCGGCGGCCGCGGCTCTGTTCGTCTGCCTGATAACGATCATAGTCGTGAGAAGGAGCCGAACAAAGGAGTCGGTGATAGACGAAGCAGAGATCGATCCGGAGGAAATGGAGGAGGAAGCCTTCTTGAAGACGCTCCCGGGGCTTCCGCCGAGGTTCACGTATCACGAGCTCAAGGAAGCCACTGATAACTTCAGCAGAAAGCTCGGGACGGGCGGATTCGGATCTGTGTACGAAGGCGTTTTGAAGGACAAAACCGGAGTTGCCGTTAAGAAGCTGGACGGACCGAAACAGGGTTACAAGGAATTCAGAGCCGAAGTAGCGACGATCGGTAGCATAAGCCACGTGAATCTGGTGAGACTCCGGGGCTTCTGCGCCTATGCCCGTCAGAGGCTCCTGGTTTACGAGCTCATGGACAACTGTTCTCTGGATAAATGGCTATTCTCGCCTCCGGATCACGGCGGCGGCGGAAGAAGCAAAGGATGTTTAACGTGGGAACAGCGCTACAATGTGGCAGTGGGGACTGCCCGGGGCCTGGCCTACCTGCATGAGCAGTGCAGAGAACCTATTATGCACTTAGATATAAAGCCTCAGAACATCCTGCTCGACAAAAAATTTAATCCCAAGGTCTCCGACTTTGGCATGTCAAAATTCCTGAATGACGACATGACGCAGGTCGTGACGGCGGTGCGAGGGACGCCCGGGTACCTGGCGCCCGAGTGGCTTCGGCACTCCATCGCCACCAAGAAATGCGACGTCTACAGCTTCGGGATGGTGTTGCTGGAGTTGGTGTCCGGGCGGAAGAACTTCGAGCCCTCTGCAGCCGATCCTCGGCTCTGTTATTTCCCGGCCTGGGCCATGCTGAGGGCTCTGGAGGGAAAGTACATGGATTTGGTTGATAAGAGGCTCGGGGATAACAGCGTGGACACAGAGAGTGTAACGAGGATGACCAAGGTTGCCTTCTGGTGTATTCAGGATAACCCCAACCAGAGGCCATGGATGAGCGTTGCCCTGAAGATGTTGGAGGGAGATTGGGATGTTCCTGATGCGCCAATGTGGCTGTTGCAGAGAGGGCCCGAGTTCTTAGAAGAATATGGGTATGAGCCCATGAAGGATCGATATGGAGATCATGGAGACCAGGACGACGCGTCTTTGGTTGGAAGCAACAGGGGTGCTGGCGGATCATTTGAATCTATTCTCACCATTTCTTCCACAAAACTCTATGGAAGGTCCTGATAAATGAACTAGTTATCAGGCCGGAGATGATTGTGTTCTTGTAAATATGAATGCCTTTTGAAATATAAATCCCCGAGATGTATTTCCACGTTTTGAGAGGTTAGTTACTCTCATTTAAATTTTAAATAATTATTTTTTTGTTACTTTACTATTTTGATAGTGTACTTTTGGATTTCAGAAAAGCAAATTCATTGTCTTGAAATGTGAACTTTTTCCAAATGTAAAATATCTCAAAATTATATTTCTTTTATAAAATTATATTAGAAATAATTTCTTTTACAAAGCAGGAACGATATTGAAGGATACAAAATTTAAAACATCCCAAAGAGCTATTTAGGACTGTGCTGATCAATTCTACAATCTGTTCACATAAATCTCAGACTAAGAATTGGAAAAAGGGTAGGAAATCTGCAAAAATACATTCAAGTCTTTACTACAACTTAACAAAGCACAACGACATCGAAGTAAACTCCTTAAGAATTGCGTTGACTTTGAAATAATATTAAAGATAAAAGATCAGCGGAGTTGTTTGTTTATTCTAGTAGTTTAACTCTTTTGTTTTGTTTTTTTTGGAATATAGAATTTGGTAATTTAAATTTTAACAACAGCATCCAAATTATATAAAAATAATTATTTAAATCTATACTAAAATATCTTTAAAAAATCGAAACACTTTATATATTATATAAAAATAATTATTCAAATCTACACCAAAATATCTTAAAAAAAAAACCAAAACTCACTATAACCTCAGATAAATAAAGATAAATAAAAATATATAAAAATATACAATACACTAAAAACATAAAAAAACCAAAACTCACTATAACCTTAGATAAATAAAGATAAATAAAAATATATAAAAATATACAATACACTAAAAACATCTTTGTTGATCATTTTTTATTTAGATAAATAAGATTAGCATAGCGGCAAATTTGTGGCTGGTGAACGTCGAAAGGTTTCGGCTAGCCCAGATTCTGAATAGTTTATATGTCTGTTAGTTTATATGTCTGTTGAAAGGTTTCCGGCTGGCCCAGATTCTGAATAGTTTATATGTCTGTTGAAAGGTTTCGGCTGGCCCAGATTCTGAATAGTTTATATGTCTGTTGGGTGTCTGGTGCGAAATTGGGTAAAAAAACAATCAAAATGAATTCTTTTTTCTGGACTCGAGGCTGCATCAGACTCACAACTATGACCTATCCGACTCAGAACAGCCCTCTGACTCGACTTGGTTTCCCCACAAAGAGGACTCAAACGAGGAGTCTGAGAAAATTCCTCAATTTTTTAGTGTGTTAAGTTGCCGCAAAACCCTAAATTTCTTTACGTGCTAAGGTTGTTGTTAAACCCTTTAATACCTTGGAACAGTGCTCCTCCGAGGTATTAATTGAATAACTGGGGTATTCACTGTAAATTTGGCTATTTTGAAGGACAGAACATTACAATCTTACTTCCAAATATGGTCTATTACACAAAGGATACAGATAACTAGATTCTAATGGCAGCCGCCCTCGTTGTAACAGCCATAGGGCAGCAACAGAGAGGAATCCGAAACATGCATTTGAATATGCTTTTCACAATATTTAGGCAATAAATAATGGTTTTTTTCTGTAAATGAAAACCAAAGCAATCCACCATTTGAAGATAACTTCTATAAAAACGATAATTCAGCAAAAACTGGAATACGAAGATAACCAGAGCACCATAACAAAAGATTCAGTATAATTTTTAAGGACAAGGGAACGTTATTGCGTACATACCTAATAAGCCTCTGAAATACGCTTGAAGTTAGCCTCCGCTTCCTTCCTATTGTTAGGGTTCTTATCCGAATGCCACTTCATGGCAAGCCTGTGATAAGCTTTCTTGATGTCGTCACTGGACGCACCACTACCCACTTTCAGGGTCACATAATAATCTTCCCCCATTGTGCTCATTCCAGAAAAACAGAATTAAACCACAAACACAGTCACAACGCACCGAGTATTCAAAGACTCGATGAATGTAGCCGAATCAAAACCTAAGAACTTTGAAATAAATATCCAGATCCCCGTAAATAAGCATCTGCCACACTTTAAATCCCAATCTGATTCATAGATCGCTCATGCATGCAAACTGAGACCCCACGCAAACTCAAAATCCCGGCAGGCCGTATTTTCATACCAGACCAGCCATGCAACACCAGAATAGTGATCGCTCGATCAACACTCCAAAGAAATTAAACAGAATTCACAATTCTGTGGCTCAGATCTCAACAGGGATGATTTTAAGGATGTAAATTTATATTGAAATGTAGAAACCAGGGCTAATCTGACTAGTCCTTAATATGAAAAAATTAAAATTTTTGGCAATAGTTTTGTAAAAATATTCACATTTATAAGGATTTTATATAGTTTCTATAAATGTTTGGCAATTTTGAAAATAAAATAATTTTATTCTATGGAATATGGGGTTATCTTTTTTTCTAAAAAACCATGGAAAATTAGCCCATTTGCTAAATTTAGCCCCTAAAATCATCTATGAATCTCAAATCAATGAGAATCGAATGAGAATAAATGCTTGGGTTTCCAGTTGGCGAAGAAATCGCCGGATTTGAAATGCCCGAGTTGAATTTCAAAGCGATTTCACGATTCCGAGCCTGAGCTTTGCAGGTGATCCGTCATGAAATACGAAGAGCCAGGGTGACTTGAACCATTGTCCATCACTTTATTGGGTCAATGGGAACCCTACCTCAAACTCGTGGCTAGTCGTGGCTGGTTGGACGAGAAAATGAAAAGCTGCCATAAAACCACCCTGTAACAAAACTTTATTTTGTGTTAATGACTCAGATGTGGCAATCAACTAGTGACCATAGTAAATTTTAAATATGATCAAGTAAAAGTAAAAAAATAAACATGTAAACGAATGCCTTTATAATAGTGAGGAAGTTAGTGGTTGAAATCACAACTATTGATTTATTGGGACGACTAAGAATATTCCATGAATATTTAATCTTGTCCATACAAAACTGATTAAGCACTAAAAACCTATTAAATGTGCCCATTATCAATAGGTATAAGCCTTTTTTTAATTATCCTTTTCTTAATTATTAATTTGAAAGTTGATATATTGACCTTAAAACTGGAATTCTTTGTGCAATTCTTGGTATATGATGATGAAAGGAGAAATTAAAGGAAGAAAATTTTCATGGAAAGAAAAATCAAAGGAAAAAGTGATGACTAGAATTCTATGTAGGAGTTCTGTTAAAGCAAGCATAGCAGATTGGATAGTTG
>SNQJ01S0056146.1:32872-59088 GCA_010110895.2 Picea sitchensis
TGAGGGTGGGAGGGAGAGAGATAGAAAAAGAGGAAGGGTGAGAGGGGGGGGAGTGTGGGAGAGATAGAGGGAAATATGGAGATAGGTAGAGAGGGGCACAGCGGGGGAGAGAAAGAGAGAGGGGGGGGATATAAAGAGACTAAGAAAGTGAGTGAGTGAGAGACAGGTTGAAGAGAGAGGGAAATATAGAGGGGTAGATGTAGAGAGGGGGATATATAGGGTGAGTGAGTGTGAAAGAGAGAGAGAGGTTTGGAGAGAGAGAGAGAGAGGTAAACTCTCTCCCTCTCTCTCTCTCTCCCTACACATTGTTCCTTAACGCACACATCACACAACTTTCTACGACGCTAGCTTGGGTTATCTCCCCTGTTTTGGTAGTAAGTCGAGTTCTTATTCTACCCTATTGCATGCCAAAACTGGCGGAGATCTCCACACTCTTGTTAGAAGACTATGTAATTTTTTCCTTACTTGTCAATTTTGATTGGATTCGTTGTCAGAATTCTACTTCCATCTATGTTTTCTCCAAACAAATTTTAGATCAATGTGTATATTGTGATCATATTTAATAAATTGTAAACCTAGCTTTTAATTTCGTCTTTTGTGTATTATTTGACTGCTAATAAATTCAGAAAAAGAAAGGTAATCCAAGAGTGTCTTGGATTGGTATTTTTGTAAAAGAGAAATGTGTTTAATTAAAATTTTAAAAACACTTATTATAGTAAGAGGTTTATGTACCTCATATAAAACACTCTTTTTCTTGGATTGCTTTTAAATTAATAATGGCCTAAACCATAACTATGATTATGTAATGGATTAGAAATGTTATGATTTAACAATATTGAAACTTAGTGATTAATTATGTAAAGATATTCTAGAGTGATTTACTTCGGACTGATTTAATTAACTTGTGAAGAGACATTAAATTATGTTGAATATATTTTGTATTGGTAAGACAGTTGGGGCCTTAGACCCTTCTATCTGGTCCTTACGAAGGAAAATAATAATAATAGTAATCTTGCTATATTACATGAATTAATTAGTAAAGGAATGGCATTAAACGAATGAGTTATTATTATAATTGTTATTGTTAATTGAATTCCATTTTGTGGCATTGAGAAATTATTGGTCTTAGATCATGATGATATTTTGGCATGATTATTTGGTATAGTATGTTAAGTAGATCGTAAATTATGAATGGTTTAATTCTTGAGCAGGTGATTTATTTTATTTATTTAGCATTGATTTCTAGTCTTGAGTGTTGATTAGGATTGGTTAAGGGAATTAGATACCTCCTTGTTCCTCAGAACAACCACCAGTCCTGAGACCTTAAATGGTCAAAATCAATCGATGAATCTTGGACTTGAGAATTGATTATGTCTCTTGGAGGTCCTAACCTTGCAGGGTAGGTTAGGCGGATAGACGTCCTTGTTTATTTTATGTGATTGACGAATCTAAGACAACTGTGATGTTGTATTTGATTCTTGTTGTGTAATGATTTTGTTGGCATAGAAAGTGTATTGATAATGTATTGTAATCTGTAACACTTTCTTAATTGTGTTTCATAAAAAATAAAATAAAAATAAAAATTCTTTTATTATTTCTCATTTACATTAATGTCTTGACGAAGGGGATGTTACAATCATGCATTGTTCCTCTTACTTACTGGTGATTTCCTTAGAAGTTTTTAACTGAGGATCAACTCGACATGACAATTGGCTGATGTTTTGATGATTAATTTTCAACTGGGTTGTTTGTTGATTAGAATTTTTGACGAGAACTATTGCTACTACATATTGATCCCTCAGGGGGGGGAATACTTGAAGTTGTTGATATGTCAACCCAATTGATGTCTTCTTGTTGAATTTATTGTTTCTTATTTAATGGACTTGGATTTGTTGAGATCGACCAAACCATGTTTAATTTTTATAGGAGATGTAATACTGCTTATGTTGGATATAGAGACCTTTTGGATTGACAAAGACTAATTATCTTGTGTTGTTGGTGACAGTGTTCAGAGTTCTTCAAGAGTGTTGTTGTACTGTGTTCGAGCAGTTTTTGCAATTAGAACAAATTCAAGGGGGAAAGCTATGTTCTATGTAATTTTTTTCCCTCAAAGCTAAGTTTTCTTAAGATAAAATTGGAGAAATTCATAATGGAAGATTTTGCACTAGTCAACACACCCATGATTATAGGTTGTAAATTGAGAAAAGATGATGAATCTCCGAAAGCAAATCAAAAATTGTATAATTCAATGATTTTTACAAGGGAAAAACTCTATATGTCCAAGGGTAAACCACAACAGACAGGTATGACTGCAGAAATCAACTCAATTCCAACATATGCTATATAAACTAATGTGCAATACAAGGAAGAGGCCTACCTCGACCCAATGTTTGATGATGTTCCATTGTTGAGCACTTTGACCCAAATCTTTATACCTTCAAGAAGTTCTCGACAAACAAGCAAAGAAAGTACATAGTGATAATATAAAAGGAGTTAGCACATCAAATAACATAATCCATTAATAATCATTACAAACACGCCCATGGATAATAATCATATATTTGCAAGATACCAATAGGATGGGAAAGGAGTATTTCTATTAATAATTGATCAGCAGAAGTGACAACATTACAGAGTTCTGTGTCGGCACGGTTCGAAACCAAGAAACCAAGTTCCTTCCAACTGGGTCTCCACCACTTCAATCTTCCACCAAAGGCAAGCTCATAGGAAAGAGGCAATGAGGTCCTCTCAACAATAGTGAAAGAGCTTGGGGGATGAACATTGTGTTCAGACTTGAGGGACAAAGCGATGCAGACTCAATATGAAGTAATTTCTCTAGAGTAACTTTGCTCTCAAAGTTGAATGCTTTCTCCTTTTTCCATAGCTCCAAATTGTGCTCTTATAGCCTTCATAATGCAACTGAAGGGCTAAGTCAGAATGTTTCCAGTATATGGAAGGCCAAGGATCAGAGATCTTCTTTCGTGACATGGAAACCCGACCTCATTTTGTATTTTCTCGCACAAATCCCAATATACGCGAGTTGTAGTGGAGCAACAAAAGTATACACATCTTGTATAACTGATATGGAGCGTATATGTGGAAAAATGTATATTTTTATCTCTGGATTCATAAAAAAGGGATGATAAGTCTACATAGGGAAATCGAAAAAGGCCCTTTTTGAAAGATAGCAATGGTGAGGCAAATATTGCTATAACATATGCCCCCTAATGTGTGAGATTAGAGGAGTATCTGCGATGGTTGAAATACATTATAAATAACCCAGAAGTGGAGTGGTAGAGAACCATCTGGACGAACTCAATTTCTCATTACGTTATGTACTGACTTTGCATACATGGATAACAAGAATACAATGTAGATCCATGTGGAAAATATACCAAACAAGTGTTCATGGCCATGAATAGGAAAATACAAATGTGGTTACATGCCAAAAGTTGTCATAGTCACGAACAAGGCCCAGTGAAACTAGTCTCAAAATCAATCTGAAGATATCTGTATACCATGAAGTACAATCTGATCTCCCATGATCACTGAAGTCAAATAGGTACTAGTCCAATGAATGGGAATCAACAACTTAGTAAAGCTGATGCCACATAGTGATGTCTTCAAGTCTTCTACACTATCTGCCAAAGGTGCAAGTATACATCATGTGAATAAAGGAGTTGAGTTCGAACATGATGAGACATCGTTTGATTACTGATCATTGAGGTATACCGTTAACAAACGCAAGACAACCTACCAATAATGAAAGTAGGTATCAAGGCACTAAGTACATTCCTACAAGTGTGAAAAAGGAGTCGATGTCGAACACTTGAGAAATCCATTGATCATGAGACATTGATGTACTCCCATCTGTCAATGGCAAGAGAGCCTGCCACTAATGACTGCGAGCCTCAAGGTACTCATAAAACTCTAGGTCCCATATCCAGAATAAATGAGTTGAAGTAGATGGAAAGAGACCCATTGAAAGGACAACATTGAGGCATCTCTCATCAGTCAACACGAGGAACAAAGTAGGAGCTTCATGATTTGGTGGAGATCGGACGAAGAACATGTTCACTAACCAATGACCCTGTGCATCTTTCGCGTGTGCCAAATGCAAGAGGTACATGAAAAGGGCCCTCTGAATAGCAACCAATGATGAAAAAGTTGTTGACAAAGGTGAGGAAACCACCAATAAGGCTAATGGCATCCGAGACACTGCATGAATCCCAAAGTGTGAATATATGTCTTTCCATCGAACATAAGGGAAACCACCCAGTCAACGACCAATGATGAAATGTCGATTGTTGGGTTCAAGGTGACCTACCAATGATGGAAGTAGGGCCAGGGTGCATGATAAGACCAAAGTATCATGTGATTCTGAGACAAACTAAGGGTATGACCGACATGCAAAGTCAATATTTTTGAGGAGTGGCTGACACAGGTTGATAGAATTCCTTTGAACAAGATCATGAGACAAATGGTGGACTCCGATAGCGTGGACTCAATGATGTGACAATTAGATGTAGGAGGCATCAATAACATTCTCTATAGGGACTGGAAGAGTAACCAGTCAGTAAAGAAAACTTTTGTAGCGAGATCCTCTTCCTAAGGCCATGCTAAACCCAAAATTATGATGACATAAGGACTCAATAAATTTGTGCTCTATTCAAAGGTGACATGACTGCTGCCAATTACAATATAGTACTCCCTTCCCGCCCGCCTTTTTTTTTCCATAACAAATGAATGTTATGATACAGAGGAGGGAACAAGTGTCGTAAGTAAGAAAAACTAGTTCCCGCAGTGGAACGTACCTATTCTTAATGCAAGGAAATGCATGTGGGAGATGGACATTCGGGGTGATGTTCCCTCCAGGGTATAGGTTGTCAAATTGTGAAAGATATAAACAAGGCTCTGCTTGGTTGAGGATGCAAACTACTTAGGCAACGGTTTATAACACAAAGAAAGAACCAACTAAAGGCTCAATACTGCAAGCAAGGGCATGAGATGCAATCACAACTTAACACCAAAAAATGTCCTTTTTATATCTTTTAGTCTACTTGGTGTGAAAAGGGGTAAACTTGTGCCAAATAGATGTCTTTTCAAATCCAATTTACGAGTGTGAAAAAAACAAGTTCACTCGACAATCTTTTCAATTTTTGGTAGTGAGTCTAAAAAGATCTTAACTAAGACTCATGACCTTTCAAATCCAACTTTAACGAGTGTGAAAGGGACAAATCACTCGACAATCTTTTCGGTTTTTTAGACGAGTCGAAAAAGAGATTAATTAAGACTCGTTAGGAAGATTCTAGGCGGTAAGCCACAGGGGAGGCCAAGGCTCCCATGCAGACCTCTTGTGGAATGTAAGTATCTTATGAAGAACTAACACATGCTTGGGAAGACCCAAAGCTTTCCAAGTCGAGGAGGACAAAGTGTTAATAGAGGTTATCATCTCCGTGATATATAGGATAATGTCTCTTTCTGGAAAAGACATAGGCAAAGGCATCAGATACCCCACAAGACCATCCCAATCAAAGGGAACCTCGTCAAGAATTGGAGGGAGAGAAATTAGGAAGAGTAAAACTCTCTCTTGTTCAGAAGGTGAAGTAATAGAAATGCTAAGGACATGGCATAGAAGGTATAGAACCAGAACCAGAAGAGCGGGATCGACCAAAAATTGCATTGGCGCGACCGCTTCCTTAGACTTATCACTCTCCAAGAGAAGAGCGGGGTCGATCAAATATTGCATCGATATGACCACTTCCTCAACCATTGGTTGAATAGGATGTGAGACAACAAGTTCAAGAGGTGTATCACCTCAAAAAATAGGAGTCTTGTCGGTCGAAGATTGCATCGACATAACCATTGGTTGAACAAGATGGAGACAAGAAGGTCAAGAGATGCATTACCCCCAAACATAGGAGAGGTGTCGATTGAAGATTGCATCGACACGACCACAGGTTGAACGATATGTGATACAACAAGGTCAAAGGACGCCAGGGATGATTTTAAGGATGGAAATTTGTTTTAAAATCTAGAAACCTTGGTGAATCTTACTAATCCTTCATATGTCAACTATAAATGTTCGGCTATATTTTTGTAAAAATATTCAAATTACTAAGTATTTTATATAGTTTTTATAAAATTTTGGCAATTTTTAAGGTACAATAATTTTATCCTATAGAATTTGGGCGAATCATTTTTAAAATAACGAATCTCTTTTTTGGAAAAACCATGGAAAATTATCCCATGAGCGAAATTTAGCCCCTAAAATCATCCCTGAAGGACGCATCAACCCCTAAAGGAAAAGAGGTGTCATTCAAATATTGCATCAACATGATTGTTGTATCAACCAAAGAAGGAACAGAGTGTTGTGAAACCATAGATGCCTCAGAACCCGAAGGGCCCTTAGGTGAGCCCCACGCTTCTGGTATCCCGGCAACAACATGGCACAAACGAGTAAGGTGACTTCCTTCATAAGTCCTGCAAAGGAATCTAGGCTTACATTTGAGACATCTAGGCTTCTCAATCATATGAATTCCCTTAGCATGACTTGCAATGGCTGGTGACATGCTCCTAGCATGACTTGCAGAGGCTAGTAGAAAATATCCAACATGACTAGCAGAGGTTGGTGATGAATCCCCAACATGACTAGTAGAGGTTGGTGATGAATCCCCAACATGACTAGAAAAGGTTGGTGATGAATGTGCAATGTGACTAGCAGTGACCAGACATGTGCCCCCAGAATGACTTGCAGCGGTTGGTTGCAGGTCTTCAACATGACTCGCAGAGGTTGTCGACCAATCTCCAACATGACTAGCAGAGGTTGGTGATATAACGCCAGTATGACACGCAATGACTGGACTTGTTCCCCCAGCATGACTTGCAGCGGCTGGTTGCAGGTCTTCAACATGAATCGCAGAGGTTGTCGACCAATCTCCAACATGACTAGCAATGGTTGGTGATATAATGCCAGTACGACACGCAGTGAATGGACTTATGGCGGTGGTGAATTGTGGCATTTGAGACCAAGGTCCAAGGAAATATTGGTTTTGATAAATTGCAGGGCGGGAAGGATCCTGGTTTACACCCTGTCCTTGTCCAACAGGATAGTATCCTCCTCCATACTGATTCATAAAGGGTTGTAAGGGCATCGACACTGAGGAAGCCGCTTGCGAAGAGAAAGAGACATGACAAGGGTTACTCATGTGAGGATATATGTTGCCCCCAGATGAAGGAAATTCGTGAGGAGGGTTGCCCATACTATAAAAATAATTCCCACTGAATGAAAAACTAGAGGGCAGATGGAGGTCCTCCATGGGAAAAGTGTTTGTAGGAACCGGCATAGCGGAAGAAGGATAAGTGGACAGAGTGTAACAAGTAGAATTATTGCTTAATTGGGCGCTTACTTCTCGCATAGTGTATTCGTAGAAAGGAAGATTCCAACCTCCTACCGTAAGAGGTGTTTGAAGGATATGACTCCTACCAAATGGAGAGGGATAAGAAGGAGGCATCATGCCCCCAGACACAAAAATTGTATTATCATAAGGAGGTGAGACAGAGGATGGCATGTGCGAAGACATATCAAGCATAGCATGAGAAAAATGATTAGAGACCCAAGGCGTGGACTGAGTATTATAATTCTGCATACCATAATGCGAAGCGGAAGGATCCATCCCCATGAAATGAGTGGACATCATGGGGGGGGTAGCAGTAAATGAGGGAGCAAAAGGAACTCCATTGTCCATGATAATGAAGACTCAGTATAGACTCCTAAGGCCAACTAGTAATCAAAGAGCATAACAAAAAGTCAAATGGCCAATATGCATGCAAATGGGCTAAAGTAGCTGAGTGGCCTCCCTCTCTAAAGAAGGTATGCCTTGTCCAAGAGGGACCTGAGACTCTCTGCTAAAGTTTGGAAGTAACAAAATTAGTTATAGAGGCCCTCGTGGGCTTAACATCCAGTCGGTCAGATCCCCCCGGAGAGGTAATCCTCCATAAAGGTTGTGTGTTGTCCGACCTCTATTTGACCCAGGATACAAGAAGAATAACCCCTCCAAGTAACCTATGAGATACCTAAGTCAAGCAACTAATAAACCACTATATAACCGATGCATAGGCGAGCAGTGGTAAGTCTGAATCACAGTATGGGTAGGGTAGTGTTATAACCATAATTTGCACCATACATGCTTACCTGGCATCAGGCCATCTCGGATCCCTTCTTTGCCAAAAACTTTGTTGAACAACTCTTTAAAAAACCTCTTTTATACTCCATTACTGCACACGTGTACATGCTAGATGACCTAAAACAGCCCGCGTGGACTGAAAAAAGCACGAAAAAAGAAAAGTTGCCAACAGAACACAGATCTTTGGGTGAGTTAACTGAAACTCTTGGCCATGCATGGCCGAGGGTTCGTCCAAATACCTAGCTTCTTCTAACCTATAAAAGAAGGGTTAGGGGTCCCATTTGGAGAAAGAGAAATAGAGTAAAGAAACTCTGCCCAATTGCATATTCCTATTGTCCCAACTCTTTAGCCATCCTTGTGTAAGAAGAAATACAAAGCAAAGAAGTTGGAGGACACTTGAAGAGGAGCCCAGGATCAGGATTCGCGGAGCAGCGGCCGAACTCGACATTTGTAAGTTGATTCATTTAAAGTAATAAAGAAATGTTTTTCCCGTCCCACTTTATGAGTTCTTCATAATACAGTAAACATATGTTTGAATCGCTATCCCATTAGTCTATAGGTAAAATGCATATGTAGTTTGTCGCTTGTTTTGCATACAGGTCAGCTTTGAAAGGAGGACTGCTAACAAGTGATCAAGCAAGAGGAATGATCAACATCGAACATCCGGAACAAGGTATGTCGGTCTAAACCATGTATTTGCTGAAAAGGAATGGGGTTTAAGTATGGAGACGAAGGTAGAAAGTAAATTTCTTTTGGTCATATCTGCATGCATAAGATAACCCTATTTGCTAGTCCGTAAGGGGATTTCCCTCACAACGGAATTGGCGACCATACTGGGGACGTCTCTAGGGTTCCTAGGAATTTTATTTGTTTTTGGGTAGTTTTAAAAGACTGGGTTTCTTGCCTATTTTTTAGTTTCTGCAAAGTCTGAGCTAGCAGAGAGTCCGGTTTTCCATACCATCTTTCTTTTTTATTTGTTTGACCGTGTTTTTCGGGGACCCACAGAGGTACGCACAACCTGCATAAGGTCTGCACGCGTGTACCCGTGCCCTACTCTCTTCCAACCCACGTATGAACGCTAGCTGAAGAAGTAACAGTAGCATGCAGATTCCATAAAGTTTTGGAGGCAGTCATCCTCTTCCCTGTCAAAATCAGTGATTCTCAGGGGTTTTTTGGAATTCTTTCTAAGTCTTGGTTGTTTGCAGTCTTGTCTCAGATTGGTTTGTTTTACAATTTTTTTCCTTACATTGCTTGCTTTTTCTGTTTAAAAGAGTGTCCAAGCCTTCAGGAGATCCTGGTTATCAATATCAGTGGTCTCTTCCTGGTTTGGATTGTCTGTTTTTATTTTTTCTCAGATTTTTAGAGATACACACGGCATGTAGAAGGTCAGCCCGCATGTACACGCCCTTTGGCTCTATACAGGTCGCGTTCACATGCTTGCTGTTGGATTATCAGTAGCGTGCTTGGGCAGGATAGTTTTTGTTGAGGGTAAGGCAGTCATCCTTTCCCTTGATGAGACTTATACCTCTCAGGTATTTGAATCTTTGTCTTAGCAGTCAGTAGCTTAGGATTAATCTTAGCCTTAGCTTGCTTTTTCTCATTTAAAAAGCTGTCATTAAAAAAAAAAAAAAATTAGGGTTTTTAGACAAGTGTGAGAGTCATTTTTTAAAAAGTTGCTAGTGTGTGATTTGTTGAAGTGATTCTTTGCGATCTGCGATTAGGCCAGAATTGTTTTTCTTGGTTTTTACTTGTTGGTATTTTTCCTTTTTGCTTTATCAACATTTAAATAAATAAAAAATATCTTTCATTTTCTTGTTTGGTTGAAGAGTGTGATTCTGCATTATTAGCCAGGGAAAAGTCTTTTATTTCATAAGTTTTTTGCAGTTTACTTAGATCATAAGTAGATCGTAGTCGAGTGAAATTCCGTTTGAGTTTGTTGTCCAAAAATCTTAGAAAATTAAAAAATAAAAAATAAAAAGAAAATTGAAAAGTTGTTGAAATTTTGCATTAAGTAAAAGTTTTTTGTTTCCAGAATTTTATTCATTTTTTCTTTCATCTTTTACACATCATCAGTTTCACTTTCATACCCCTTGACATAAGACAAGCCATAAAATTAACCCTAAATCTAAAATTTATTAGACTTTTATGTTTGTAGGGTTAACCAACTAGTTCAGGATTAGGGCCTTGGATTAGGTTGGAGAGGAAACTCTTCAAGGCCATTCAAAATCAAACATTGCAGTCTGAGTTAGGGAGTGTCTAAGTACAATATCTTGAAAGTCATCTGGGACCCCCCTCTAACACAGGGAATAAACACAAGGTCGTGTGCGGAAAGGTAACAGAGATAACCCCTCCAAAGTTGGACCAATCGTAGTGGAGAACACATATAGAGAGTTTGTTTTGGGATTTCGTCGATTGCATTTTCCACAGGGATTTGTGGGTCTCGAATCTGTTCGAGGTCCTCAGTTGTCTTCCAGACCACTTTCTTTCGATACCCTTGACAGGTTTCGGGCTTGATACCCTGCTCATTGTGTTCTACCTGACTTTTGACTGTACCCGCCTGGTGACTGTTCACACGCTGGCAACCTGGTTGCCTATCTTTGTTAGGGACATACACAGGTGACTACGAGGGTATAACATGGTACCTAGGACAGACATCGGGCCATTCTTTACAGAGTATACCCAGAGGGTGCTTCCATGTTAGAGTTGCACTTGCACCGGTAAGTTTCTCTAGTGTTGGTTGTTGTAACTGTTCTTCCAATTAATTTAGTGTTTTCCTGTCTTATCTTTGAGGGAATTTTTTAGTGTGTGTTACTTTTGAACGTTTAGACTACCTTAGAGTGTCTTTGATCTTCTCACACAGTGGAGGATCACGAGCTCCACCGGTCACGAAGGCTTCTTGGCCTGCCGTCGGTTACACTGGAGCCACCCCCGCCACCATTAAGGCGAAAGCTAGACCAACAAGGGTCTTATGAGGCGACCGAGTCACAAGCAATTGTACCCGACCAACATCCAGAGGAATCAATCATTTTGGACCTTGGAGCGAACACTCTTGGCCCGATTGAAACCCCAACCACTTATTTCTTGGCACCTTTCATCGTACCAATTCAATTTTACGAGCGCAAAATAGTGTTACACACAGCAATGGAAACAAATGTTGTTACTCCTTCTGGGAAATCTTCAATTCCCACTAAGGTTGTCACCACAGGAGAGTTTTCACCTCTTAACACACCGTCACTTATCCGAGCCACCATGGTCTTGACCGCCTCTACATTGCACAGTGGTTTGATCCCATCTTTAGCGGCGACCACAACCCCTCTCACACCAAGTGCGACAGGCCCTCCGTTCTCATATGGGATGCCTAGTTCGGGTACAATTCCTGTACTTTCCTACTCCACTTTACAGACTTCAGGTCTGGGGGCAGGGAGCTCTAGCACTCCTTTGCAAGGTCAAATGGGGGGAACTCCTACTCCTTTTAACACTTTCCCTTACAGAGGAGGTCATATCCCTCCTTTGTCCCCTTCACTCGGTGGTTCGCATCAACAATCCGCCGGGCAACCTACACACCATAGTTTATTTGGAGTGGGGAGTCAAGGACCACCTTCGCATAATGTGCCGGTAGGTTGGACACTGTTTTCTTTGATCAGAATGTTTGGTAACAATGCCTTCTCGTCAGTCGCCTTCCCGACTGGGGGCAATCCCAGTTTTGGAAAATCTATTCCTATGTAGGGTACTATTCCTGCATAGGGGGAAAACCTAGGAACTTCTTCTGCATTAGGGCCTTGGAATTCTTGGCAGGGATCCGTTCCCTCGTTCGGAATGACGATCTGGGGTAATTCTTTCCACAATCAATGGAACCCCGGACAAGCTACTATGCCTATCCCCCCGAGACCGGCATGGGGAAACCCTTCCCAAAGTCCTTCGAATGTAATGCATGCCCAACCATCCATGTCCTATTTTGGAAATCAGTCGACGATGTCTCCACATACGCAAAATCCATATGCTGGCCAGGGCCATGTTTTCTACCAGAATCCAGGCCAGCAGCTGAAATTTTCCTGGAAACTTGGTGTTAGTCAAACTCCAGGCCTCTTTTTCCTAGGTTATCACCAACAACCCAAACTACCCTTACTGGCGACTTTGCACTTGCCAGATTTGACAAGGTTGTTGAATGACCCTATTTGTCACGATCCGCATTGGCCTCCTATGCCGACGAAGTTTCCTTCGGACATTCCAAAGTTTGAAGCCAAGCCTAATGAAGATCCAGGAGATCATGTGACTACCTTCCATCTTTGGTGCTCATCTAACTCATTGAAACATGACTCCATACAGTTGCGATTGTTTCAACGTACTCTCATTGGGAGTGCCACGAAATGGTACATTGAGCTCGATTGCTCAAGATACTTTTCCTTCGACAAGCTGGCAATGGCTTTCCTAAACCATTTTCAGTTACCTGTGAGATACGACGCTAGCACAGAGTTGCTGGCCAATTTCGAACAGACGACAGCGGACCATATCTCTGATCACATCCGAGAATGGAGACGCTGGAAGAGTTTAATTAAGGTGTCAATCCCACCAACATTCATGCTTGAGTGGTTCCTTAAGTCTTTGGTCCCACAGTTATCCAAAGACGTCGCAACGTCGGGAGTATTCTCCAAAGAGGACGCCATCATGAGAGCTCAACAATTTGATCTCATCTATTCTCAGTCTGGTTTATTATATAACATCTTGCCAGATGCACCACGCTCAATACTGGATAAAACTAGACAAAGAGCTGGACCACATGCCAATGGTATTGTTGGTTCAGCACAATCAAATCCCGCTGAGCAATTGACGAAGCAGTTGCAACAGTTATCTATACAACACACAACGGCCAGCGAAACTACTACTTTGGTTGCTCCCCCCACCAAAACGTCGGAGGTACACACAGTGAAATCTACTAACCCAAAGGCCACCCAACAGCCCGAAGGAAATAAAAAACAATGAAAGAAGGGTAACGGGGATAAAAAATCGACCTATAATGCTGGCGGGGACAACACTGAGAAATGAAAGGCGAGGTATCCATGCAACTTGTGCGCAGAAGACCACCCGACCCATCTATGTCCTCAGCTTGCAGAAGCCAAAAATTTTGTGACGTAGCAACAACCTATTGTGTTGACCAATCCCTTTCAACATGGGCAAAATCTAACCCAAGCCTCTGCAAGCACGGAAGGTGGTAGCCAAGACCCCTCTCCGCCTGCGAACAACCCCACATCCGCGAACATATATATGGTGATGGGTGATGCTTTTATATCGACTAGAGCGCATGACTATAGTAAACAAAGCACTTCTGAGAAGGGTAAAGAAGCTGAACTCCCATCTCTTCCTCTACATATTGAGAAGACGTTGGGCGAAACAATGACACGCATTCCCAAAGGTGCATTCAAAAAAGATTCTCATAACCCAAACGCAAGGGCTACCCAGAACTACTCTATGGTGGAAGATTTCTCACAAACCCCTTGTGCGATGTCCACTTTGGAGGTCCTCCAAAGCCGCCCTTCCCAGAGGAAAGCCTTGTTGACCGCTTTAGGATCTACCGAGACTTGTAATCCGGGTACAATCATGCTGGATACAACCGAATTAAAACCTTGTCTACCTTACCACGTAGCGTTTCAGATAGTAGTGGCTTATCCCACGAAAACGTTTACTCAGAATATCTTCCGCACGGTGGTTGATGAGGGCACCTCGACATGCATTATGTCATTGGCATGTTGGAAGGTCGTTAGTCAGCCTGTTTTGTCTCCATCACCTAATCTCCTCACTTCTTTCGACGGTCGTTCATTCTGACCACATGGTATCGTTCCTTCTTTCCCCGTGCAGTTAGGAGGGAAGACCGTGTGTGTCGAAGTAGAGGTAGTCGATGCTCCCCTCGACTATAACCTTTTGTTAGGAAGGAGTTGGACTTATGCCATGCAAGCTATGGTTGCTACATTTTTTTGGGTCTTGTTGTTTCCACACGAGAGTCGGATAGTGACCATCGATCAATTGTCCTTCTTCAGACCTAACCCTACATTGGGGGAATCCACAGTCCCGATGATTGATAATCCTCAACCAGGTGTCGTCAATGTAGGGGTTGGTTTGTGCCCATCTTTGATGGGTACCTTTGATTACCCTCCCCCTCAAGGCGATATCAAGTTTATATCCAATCACCATAAGGTTGATATTTTTCAAGTTTCGTCGTTCCGCATGACTTACCTCGACGATTCGTGGATACTTCCTTCCCCGTCGTCCATGATGGATGGGACAGGGCATGCGGGCATGTCCATGCTCTTGTCCACAACTAAAGTAGCGTACTCTTTAGTCCAGCAAACTTCAACCCACACTGATCTAGCTCCTGCACAAGAGTTCGATCCACTTCTAGAGCCTATTTGGGCTCAGGGTTCTCTCGCTCACACCGATTCATTAGACTTAGTCTTGCCCTCTGATGAAGCAATAATTGAAGCAATGACTAGTCTGGATAAACACTGGGAAGATCTTCATCATAGATCATACTTCCTCCCAGAGTTAAGCCGAATTGAAGCGGGAGAATTCATCGTGACTATGACGGGAGATCGGTCTTGTCCTATTAATCCCTTAGCTACACATGAGGTTTATGCTGAGGGTAATATGACAACTATCGCTGAGACCTTACCGATCAATATCTCCCGAAACCCTGGCATTCTGGAGAATGTCTTCGACGGAGCTGACTTCTCCCCTGAAGAGATTCGAATCTACTCAGATCTTTTTAAAGAATTTCGCGACGTTTTCGCCTGGTCTTATGAGGAAATGCCAGGCATCGATCCAAAAATGGTTGAACATGAAATCACAATGTATCCTGATGCCAAGCTGGTTCGGCAGAAGCTTCGTCCAGTTAATCCTAAGAAAGCAGCAACCATTAAGGTTGAGGTTGAGAAATTGATAAAAGTCAGGTTTATCTATCCTATCCATTTGACCCAATGGGTGTTAAACCCCGTGCCAGTCAATAAAAAACAAGGCATGATTCGTGTATGTACCGACTTCCATGATTTGAACAAGGCATGTCCCAAAGATAATTTTCCCACATCGTTCATCAACTAGATCATTGATGAATGTGTGGGTTGTGAAGCCTTTTCTTTCATCGATGGTTTTTTGGGATATAATCAAATACAAATCAAACCCGAAGACCAACACAAAAATGACATTCATCTGTCCATGGGGTACATTCACGTATCGTAAGATGCCTTTTGATCTCAAAAATGTTGGAACCACCTTTCAGCAGGCCATGTCTTTTGCTTTCCATGACCTCAAGCATATAGTCAAGGCTTACTTAGATGATTTAGCATCTCGATCTCGTAAGAGAATGGATCATCCCACACACCTCCGACTTATCTTCGAACGTTGTCGCTACTTTCGGATTCCCCTAAATCCAAACAAGTGCAGCTTTTGCATAACGTCAGGATGATTGTTAGGTTTTATAGTGTCAACAACTGGGATCATGGTCGATCCTCTCAAGGTAGAGGCAATAATTCAGCTGCCCCCCCCACGCAAGGCAAATTTTTTAAGACGCTTTATCGCTAACTACACCGAGATCACCAAGGGCTTTATGAACTTACTTAAAAAAGACGTTCTCTTTTATTGGGACAATGATGCTCAACGCTCTTTCTCCGCATTGAAACATGCACTCACAACTGCCCCTCTGCTCTGTCCACCTAACTATTACGAGGATTTCCTATTATATATGGCTGCAGCAAAATCAACCATTGGCATGGTCTTAGTTCAGGAAGATGACTTGTTCTCAGAATATGTCATCTATTACCTAAGCCGAGGCCTCGTAGGACTGGAACTCAATTATTCTCATACTGAAAAACTTGCATTGGCAGCCATCCATGCTGTTCAACGATTCCATCATTATGTTCTATTTTGCAAGACCACCGTCATTGTTGTCGTAAATCCATTTCAGTACATGTTGACACGACAGGTAATAGGTGGAAAAATTAGTAGATGGATAGTCATCCTCTAGGAGTTTGACTTGGATTTCGTTTCATCGAAGTCCAAAAAGTCACTGGTCTTCGCAGAACTTATTTTGGAACTTCCAGTTGAGTCCGATGATCTTGTGCCTGAAGAGTCGCCTATTAGAGGAGATATGTTTTTGATCACCTCTTCGGATCCTTGGTACGGAGATATACTTATCTATCTCCAGACTTTGAAGTGCCCCACTACTGCGTCTCGTGATGAGCGTCGACCCATATGCCATCATGCTAAGAATTATCTCATACGCGATGATACACTGTATCGGAGAGGTGTAGACTGCATCCTACGTCGATGTCTCACTCACAAAGAAGCGGTTATCGTGCTTAACGATTTCCACACCGGAGCTCGTGGTGGTCATTTGTCTGGGTTGGCGACAGCCCAAAAGATTCTATGAGTAGGTTACTTTTGGCCGACACTTATCAAGGATTGTATCGAATCAGTCAAGAAGTGTCATCCGTGCCAAATCTTCTCTCAGAAGATGAGGGCACATCCCGCTCCCATGTTTCTTGTCATCACAGTTGGTCCCTTCACCAAGTGGGAGATTGATTACACTACATGCAACCCTCCTTCAGTAAGGGGGCACCGCTATATCATCGTAGCCGTAGACTACTTCACAAAGTGTGTCGAAGCTATGCCAATGTTTAAAGATGATGGAGAGACTGTAACTCTCTTTTTATTTAATCAGATAATAGCAAGGTTCGACGTCCCGAGGGATATTGTCACTGACCATGGCAGTCACTTTCAAAACCAGATGATGACTGAGTTAACATCAAAGCTTGGGCTACGGAAAGAACATTCATCACCCTACTACCCCCAAGCCAATGGGTAGGTGGAAGTTGTAAACAAAACTCTTAAGACCATTCTACAGCGAACTATCAACTCAGCCAAGTCAAATTGGCATTTGATGTTATACTCAACATTATAGGCCTATCGAACATGTGTTAAGACTGCAACCAATTTCTCACCTTTTCAACTCGTTTACGTGCTCGAGGTAGTCTTGCCCATCGAATGTCAGATCCCGTCTCTAAAATTGGCAGTACAATTATTTCCAAACACTTCTCCACTTGAAGAACAGTTAGTATACCTTGAGCAGCTCAATGAGCAGCGTCATGATGCAGCCCTGGCCAACAAGGTTCACAAACATAAGGTCGAGTGTTAGTATGATAGGTCCGTTCGTCCTCAGATTTTCTCTGAAGGTGACCTTGTCCTGGTCTATGACCAAGATAAGGACCCCATGGGGGCAGGAAAATTCAAACCCATGTGGTTCAGACCTTTCATCATAAAAGAGGTTTTAAAAAAGGGCGCTTATTGTCTGGTTGATTTTGAAGGGAATGCTTTGGCGAAGCCTAGAAATGGGCTCTACCTCAAGAAGTATTACTCATAGGCATGTCACTGTGGGTAACTTTTTGTAACATATGTATAGTCTTTGTACTATTACTTTTTAGTTTCTTTTAGTGTTATGGACGTGTTGTTGACATTATCTTTCGTTACTGTGGCAGATGTCAAGTGATTCCGAGGTGTTCATTGGGTATGCAGACGGTGCTAGTCGGCACACTTGGAGGCTTGCCTCCGCAGCTTGGGTAATATTTACACCTCAAGGCTAGTTATTATCTTCCGGAGGTATATGCTTAGGTGACACCACAAATAATGTCACCGAGTATAGTGCAGTTATTGAGTTGCTTCGTGATGCTTTGTCATTGGGTATCTCTCATCTCCGGGTCTATCTCGACGCTCAACTGGTTGTGTCTCAGTTAAACAGAGTATACCGGGTTCAGGATCTAACTTTACACCGACGATTCCTTAGGGTACGTCTCTTAGAACGAAAATTTGAATATATTACATATTTTCATGTTCCTAGGAGATTAAACCAAGTTACAGATACTCTAGCTAATCAAATTTTAGATTGGCATCTTGCACACATATGAAATAATATTAACATAAGCATGTAAATACGTTTTTGCACACATAATCCATAAGACACGAAAGACCAAAAAACCATATATAATATCATAAAGTAACCAGAGTAGATAGATGGATGCAAGAACCTCAAAAATATAACCGATAACGAGTCATAGGGCTTATGCCCTCAAAAAATATATACAAGTAGTGCTCGTGGCACGTCAAAATGTCTAGCTAAAGTCAGGGCCTGTGGGCCCTGTTATACTGGTCCACAACGTTGGCTAAATGCTGAAACAACTGGACCCACGTCTGTGGTGCCCCCACTAAATGAGCCTGCATAGATGGTGGCAGGTCCTAAATCTCTGCCATCGGGACCGTGCGAGTGAGCGCAGTACAGTTACGCTCAACCCATCTCAATACCCTCTTAGCCTCCCCGACTGGAAGATATCCTGCTACTGCTGGTCCCCCTGCAGCGGCAGGTGCGGCCCCTGGTTGAGGACGATGCTTGTTCCTCGCATAGTCAGCGGGTCGCACTAGTCCCACATCTGCACACAATGAACACATAATCTGTCAAATACTCTGGCATAACAAAAAAAGATATATATAACAAAACGACATAAAAATTACATATGTTTAAAACACAAAAAACTACAAAGGTGGAGACTTACCCATCTCCCCTCTCTCCTCACCAGGAGGTACTGGTATCTCAGGGTCTCTCAAAAAATCAATCCCAGCATAGGGGTAATCCTCTATAACCGGGATCTGTCATGACAGCCATGCAAATAAGTCATCATCAAAGGACTCATTGGTCCTTCCACCACCCTGTCGCGGAAATAGTATTTCCCATCTACACACAGCAGGAAGAGAGGCCTGATGTCCTCGTACCACTACTCAAGGACTAAAACTCAGAACTCTCTCAAAAAAGAACGAACACAAAATGGTCCCGAACCCAAAGTTCCTATGTGTCCGCAAATGACAATCTGTCAACTGCCTCTTCATACAATCAAGCAAAGTGGTACTCCAATCAAAAACTTGTGCATTTAAGCACTGGACTGCACAGTTCATCTGTGCACAGGACGCCTGATGTAGAGCCACAGAACCAGTAATTCGCCCAATAAGAAATACTATCACCTGTAGCGATAAGTTAGTGATATTTCTTATAGGCACCTGCATGCTTGCGCGATCTGTATCAACTACACAGTATAGGCCTATCAATTCCGCTATTTTATGTGGCCCCACAGGAAAAGTCCAGAAATTGACTGGTTCCCCTCTCCTCGAGAGGCCAGTCAAAAAGTAAATGTCCTCGACCGTGGGCACCAGTGACTGCCCCTCTAACATGAATGCCTCTACATTTAGATTCCAGTAGTCAACCAAGGCATTCAATAGCCTAGGTTGTGCCTGCATGAAAGGACATAGGAAAAACTTGAGTAACCCACACTGCATCAAAGTAGCCACAACATTGGGGTCTTCCCCGACCAACTCATTTACCTCTTCATGCTCTCTTTCTCTCCAATGGACATACATCCTGCAAAACACCAAGGTTCAAGAGGGTTAACCCTTGCTTTTTATGCCTTTTTTATTCCATAAGGGGGCCCACGCGTGCTGTAATGGTGACAGTCATGTGTACACGCGGCCTGTCCAGAGACAGCCTGCGTGGACCTAGGGCCGACCTTTTAAAGTTCAACGCCCCCCTAAAAAATTAAACCCAATGCACAAATAAAGACATGAAATGCAAGATAAGGGAGTTTGTACTTACTTGGTCCAGACAAAAGTTTGTTTCGTCCACTGTAGCTCTCGGAATCACCGCTTTTGACAAAGGGGTATTTTGACTCCAGATTCAATTTCCAAATCAATAATGGTGATAATGAGTTGCCAGCTTCTATTTATAGACTTTTTGGCCTCTTTTTGTCACTTTTTTGGCCTCCCTATCATTTTCTTTATACCAAAAACCATTTAGAGTGATTCAAGAGTTATATAGGAGGGATTTGATCGGGTATTGGGACATTTGTTTTTGAGTTTTGAGTAATTTTTCAACGGTCCGTGGAAAAAAAATTCTGACGATCTACTTGAACATATAGGTTAGGTTTCTACCCTGACTTTTGTATCTTGTTGTCTTTTTCCTTTTCCATAGGATCGATCCCATCAGGTTGTGACATGGAACCATCACAACTGCTTTAGAAGTGTCACAACTTGGTGGTAGAGCTTACCGGAACATGGATGCCCTAGGTAGATCCTGGTTGCATTATGGTATCCATGTTGTCTCTAAAACACTGTAGGCTCGGGAGTCCTTGTAGTTTTTCATGAATACGAGCTTGTGCCTCATTAGCATGATTCCTCTTCGCTCTTGACCTCACCCTCAGGACTTCCAAAAAATAACGGGTCTTCTTTTAAGCCATTTTCAGGCCCTCTAAACATGAAAAGATTTTCGAGCAATCTTGTGACCTTTCACGTTCATTAAACTGAAATTTGAAGTCACGTCTGTCCGGCGGTAGTTTACCCCTTTTTCGGTCTGGACAGTCAACTGTACGAACAAAGGTATACTCTATGGAACTTCAGTTCTTTAGAAGAGTACTCTCAGGTATAATTTTATCCCTTTTTCGAGCCTGAGGGACTAAACTTACGAAGAAGGAACCCCCACAGAGTCCATAGTTAAGCTCTTTTCAGACTCCCTAAAATTGAAAAGATCGTCGAGTGACCTTATTCTTTCACACTCGTTAAACTAGTCCCGAAGAACATTCATGATGGAGTCCATAGTTAAGTTTTCTTCAGACTCCTTAAAAATGAAAAAATGGTTGAGTGATCTTGTCCTTATCGCACTCGTTAAAATGGTTTTGAATAGACGTCTTGTCGGTGGTAGTTTATCCCTTTTTTGAACCGACTAGACTATCTTCGAAAAAGGTACCCCAATGGAGTCTCATTTTTTGTTTTTTCAGACTCTCTAAATATGAAAAACCACCGAGCTTACCTTCTCTGGGCTTGTTAAACTTACATTGAAGGACATTACCATTGTGTGTTTTGTTAACTGTGTTTGCATATCTTATACGCCAGCCTTGTAACAGTTTTCTTCTACGTTTTAACACCCTTGGCCCACGGAGGATTTTTCCCGAGTATCATTATTTTAAACATCAGTCTTGTCCTTGTGCCTTGAACTTGTATGTTTGCAACACTTGTTCCTCCATTGTAACGTAACATTCATTTATTCTTTTTTCCAAAATTATTGAAAAAGACAAAAAAAAAAAAATCAAATATACCCCAAAAAGAGGAAGGGAAAAGTATTTTCTTTATTGGCAGCATAATGAGTCGCCCTTGGATAAAGCACATCTGTCTATTTGTTCATCAAGATTGGGGATGTAGTACGACCTTAGGAAGTTGTTCTCGCTACATAGAGTTGTGTCCTCCTCCGTTTGGTTATTCTTCCAAACATATGGAGAGTTTGTGTTGCCCCTGCTTCGTAAACTTATGATTAATGCCATGTTGCCTAAGTCTCATCATTTTTCTTGTTGTTGTCCAAGGGAAGTTTCTACCAAGCCTGAGTCGGCCCCTCTGCAATTTGTCTCTTGCCCTCATACCCGACCATCTTGAATGTCCAATCAAGTCCTTGTTCGAAATCAATGAAGCCTTCAGTCTGATCATCAAGATTATCTATTCCATGACCGACGAGTCATCGAAGACCTCTGGGTAGTGAATTCGTACACTCATATTACACTCCTACCTTGAGTTTTGAATATTTTGATGTCGTTGCTCGAGCTCTAAAGATCTCATCTCCAGCCATCAGGTCATATTAGCTTCTAGAAGATGGATACTTTATATGTATATCTTTTTTATTTCGAGATGTAGCTTCGTTGTGTATTGTTCGCGGCTACACTTTATATAGTTATTTGACGTGGATCTACAGTGTATTTAATTGGTAGCCATGACACTATTCTATCCCGAGCATGGGTATGCCCGCCTCGATGAGACATTTGTTATTTTGCAAACGACGCCTCCCGGTTTCTAGTCCCTGGGATCACTTTTTCAGCACATCAGTAAAGATTGGTAATGTATTTCGGCCATCAGATGCTCTTCTGACCTCACACATTAGGGGGAATCCTTTATAACCCTAATTTTCACCATACATGCTTACCTGGCATCAGGCCATCTCAGATCCCTTCTTTGCCAAAAGCATTGTTGAACAACTCTTTAAAAAACCTCTTTATAAGGGCCCACACACCATACTCCATTATTGCACGCATGTACATGCTAGCTGACCTAAAACAACCCATGTGGACCAACAAAAGCATGAAAAAAGGAAAGTTGTTGATGGAACACAGAGCTTTGGGTGAGTTAACTGAAACTCCCGGCCATGCATAGCTGAGGGTTCGTCCAAATACCTAGCTTCTTCTAACCTATAGAAGAAGGGTTAGGGTTCCCATTTAGAGAATGAGAAATAGAGTAAAGAAACTCTGCCCAATTGCATATTCCTATTGTCCCAACCCTTTAGCCATCCTTGTGCAAGAAGAGATACAAAGCAAAGAAGTTGGAGGACACTTGAAGAGGAGCCCAGGATCAGGATTTGCGGAGCAGCGACTGTTCTAGACATTTGTAAGTTGATTCATTTAAAGTAATAAATAAATGATTTTCTCGTCCCACTTTATGAGTTCTTCATAATACAGTAAATATATGTTTGAATCTCTAACCCATTAGTCTATAGGTAAAATGCATGTGTAGTTTGTCGCTTGTTTTGCATACAGGTCAACTTTGAAAGGAGGACTGCTAACAAGTGATCAAGCGGGAGGAAGGATCGACATCGAACATCCGGAAAAAGGTATGTC
The DNA here is from genome assembly GCA_010110895.2 of Picea sitchensis. Taxonomy (NCBI): domain Eukaryota; kingdom Viridiplantae; phylum Streptophyta; class Pinopsida; order Pinales; family Pinaceae; genus Picea; species Picea sitchensis. Next base: position 55,791 of record SNQJ01S0056146.1, read on the forward strand.
AGTTTAAACCATGTATTTCCTAAAAAGGAATGGGGTTTAAGTCTGGACACAAAGGTAGAAAGTATATTTCTTTTGGTCATATCTGGATGCATAAGATAACCCTATTTGCTAGTCCGTAAGGGGATTTCTCTTACAATAGGTAGCAAATCCTGAAACCTTGAAATCACTGCCTCTCACAGAGGTATGGGTACTAGTAAAATCCCCAAATACGAATAAATCCACAAAAATATCTCTGACGCTAGGAGAGTATCCAAGGGTTATCCCTTCAACTAACTTCATGTAACCTCGTGATTAACTCCGGTGTGAGCGGAACCTCCTGATATTACCAATTATACAATGGACTTCTCAACTCCCTGTCTCAGACACATATGTTGATTTAATTTCCTTGGAGAAGTTTACTCACAAAATCCCATTCCAAGGAACTAAATCCTAGGCTAGTTTGTGCACCCTAAAAAATAAAATCGTGATTAATCAATTTTAGTTTAAAGCGTAAATTTAATTGGTCGTGGTTACTCAAAAAGGTATGGAAGTGAAACTCATGGTGTTATGACTCTGCAAGAAAATAAATACCGATATAATGCAAAGTCTATCTTTAACTTTTTAATGAATGATATGCCAATAAGAACAGTGCAGTCTTCAATTTCAACTTTGCAATTCAGAAGTAAAATGCAATCTTTCACTAAATGCACTAAGCTAATGATAAAGATTCAAAGAAAAAAATGCCAACCAATGCAAAATGCTTATTTTTTTTTTGTATTTTCAATATACTAAGAAGAAAATGCATGGAATTATGAGCAACCTGATATATAAATTCTATTGTGTATAAAAGAAATAATTCGAGCAGAACACCAAGCATACAAGAAAACAACCCAGATAACAAGGACAAATCAAAAATGGAAAACAAAGAGAAATACTATGCCCAAAAATTCAACTCCAAAGAGGTTTCCTGTCATCCCAGATAATCTCAACAGGCACTATAGAGACCTAAGAAGGCTCAACAATTTTCAAATCTCACCCAGAAGTCACTAAACCAAGCAAACAAGCAAGGGGAAGTGGTATATGCGATTGTTCAGGAGAACAGAGCATATATACGCTTCTTGCAGTGAGACAACAAGCATGTATACACGACTGTCAAGGGAAAAATGGCATATATGCTTTAAAACAAGGCCAGGCAAGGGAAAAAGGTTGAAAACTCAGACTTAGAGTGAACAGAATCTGTCAAGCATTGATACGACAAGAAATACAAAGGAAAAAGAGCAATGTAAGAATAAAAAATACGTCAACCCTTAGAAGGAAGTTCTATCCCCAGTGCAGTCGCCATTTCTGTTACAAGGGAAAAATCTCTATGGCCAAGGGTAAACCACAACAAATAGGTATGACTGCAGAAATCAACTCAATTCCAACATATGCTATATAAACTAATGTGCAATACAAGGAAGAGGCCTACCTTGATCCAACATTTGATGATGTTCCACCGTTGAGCACTTTGACCCAAATCTTTATACCTGCAAGAAGTTCTCAACAAACAAGTAGAGCAAGTACATAGTGATAATATAAAATGGGTTAGGACATCAGATAGCATAATCCATTAATAAACATTACAAACACGCCCATGGATAATAATCATATATTTGGAAGATACCAATAGGATGGGAAATGAGTATTTCTATTAATAATTGATCAGCGGAAGTGACAACATTACAGACTTTTGTGTTGGCACGGTTCAAAACCAAGAAACCAAGTTCCTTCCAACTAGGTCTCCACGACTTCAATCCTCCACCAAAGACAAGCTCATAGGAAAGAGGCAATGAGGTCCTCTCAACAATAGGGAAAGAGCTTGGGGGATGAACACTATGTTCAGACTTGAGGGAAAAAGGGATGTAGACTCAATATGAAGTAATTTCTCCAGAGTAACTTTTCTCTCAAAGTTAAATGCTTTCTCCTTTTTCCATAGCTCCAAATTGTTCTCTTATAGCCTTTAGAATGAAAGTGAAGGGCCGAGTCAGAACGTTTCCAGTATATGGAAGGCCAAGGATCAGAGATCTTTTGTCGTGACATGGAAACTCGGCCTCATTTTGTATTTTCTAGCAAAAATCCTGATATACGCAAGTTGTAGTGGAGCAACAAGCATATACGCATCTTGTATAACTGATAGGGAGCGTATATGTGGAAAAATGTATATTTTTAGCTACATATTCATAAAAAAGGGATGATAAGTCTGAATAGGGAAATGGAAAAAGGCACTCTGTGCAAGATAGCAATGGTGAGACAAATCTTGCTATAACAATGATTTGTATCCTACTATAAGTGATGACATCAAGGCAAAAAATTATGCAAGTAGTAGGATTGGTTATACGATTTCAAGCTACACCAAAAGAAACTCATGTACAAGAAGTGAAAAGATGATTCAAATATCTAAAGGGAAACATAGACTTTGGAGTGTGGTACTCAAGAGGTGAATATTTTACTCTAACAACGTATACAGATGTGGATTGGGCAGACAATGTTGATGATAGGAAAAGCACAAATGGAGGAGAATTATTTCTGGACAAGAGTCTATTGTCATGTTTGAGCAAGAAACAACCTTTAGTTTCTCTATCCACAACAGAGGTCGAGTATATAGAAGACAAATAATGTTTTATTGAAGTTGTTTGGATGAAGTAAACATTGATAGATATTAAGGTATAATATGATCATCTAATGTCAATAATTTTTGACAACACAAGTGCAATAAATATTTCAAAGAATCTTGGTATGTGCTACGGGGAAAATCCCCTTATACTGGGTTTATGTTCGACAACATAGGTATTCCAACAGAGGACGAACACCTTCAGTAACCACTCACATAACCAGATCAAAGATCAACACACCGATGTTTTCACGTGGTAAAACCCCTACGGGGAAACATCCACGGCCCCAACCAACGCGACCACTTGGAGCAGTTTATTAATGCAAAGAAAAAGATTACAGAGAGATTTTACAAGAGATTTTGTCACAATCGATCATCGGAAAATGACCCTCCATGCTCTTTAAATAGAGATCATGGACTAATTAGGTGTCAAGCCACGGATCAATGGTCGTTAAGATCGAGGAGAGTATGATCCGTCATATCACTCTATGTCGGGAACATATCGTGACCGTCGGATTTCCTAACTAAGAAACACACTAAGAAACACACTTTTACCTAATGACATATTAGACCAAGTAGATCTTAACTAACTCCTAAGTGTCTAAATATCCTAACATCCCCCCTTAAGAACAACTTGGGATAGGATTGAAGGATTTACAATAGTGACAC
>SNQJ01S0056146.1:59138-76940 GCA_010110895.2 Picea sitchensis
GGAGGCATTAGAGCCTATCCCCCCTTAATGACAACTTCATGAACTCCTAACATAGATCGAAGTTTGGAAAACTTCGCTTCTGTAAGAGACTTTGTGAAAATGTCTGCAACTTTATCTTCTGTAGGGAAAAAGAGAACTTCAATAACTTGATCATGAATTAGCTTTCTGATGAAGTTCATGTGTAGCTCGATGTGTTTGCTAAGATGATGTTGAACTGGGTCTTTGGCGAGCTTGATGGGACTCTGATTGTCACACCAAAGGTTGGTCGGATGCTGGTGCTGGAATCCAAACTCTGAAAGGATCTGTCGAAGCCACAGGGCTTCCTGACTTGCATTTACCGCTACTCAATACTCTGCTTCTGTTGAAGAAAGTGCAATATCTTTTTTTTTCTTATAGGCCCAAGTGACAGGTCCCGAACCAAGGCTAAAGACATAACCTGCAGTAGAATTCCGATCATCAGGGTCGCTAGCCCAATCTGAATCAGTGAAACCAACCAATAAAGGATTCCCCCCTGAACTGTAATGTATCCCGAACTGAACTGTACCATGAAAATATAGAATTATCCTTTTAGCTGCTTTCCAATGAATTTCATGGGGTGTTTGCATATACCGAGCAACAAGACCAACAACAAACGAAAGATCAGGACGAGTATGAGTCAAGTATAAGAGACTACCAACTAATTGACAATACAGGGTGGCATCAACTTCAAGAGAATTATAGGTGGCAGTAAGCTTGACTCCAAACTAGAAGGGATAAGAGGTTGGTTTACAATCGTCCATGTGAAAGGGACGAATAAGGTCACAAGCATACTTAGACTAGGAAAGAAAAATTCCTTCATTGGTTTGCAAAACTTGGAGGCCAAGGAAATAGTGCAAAAATCCTAAGTTTGTCATTTCAAATTTCTTCTTAAGGATGGTTTTCACATGGTATAAAAGTTTTGAGTCACTACCAGTAAGGATAAGGTTATCAACATAAAGGACAAGGATTATGAGATGGCTTCCTACTTTCTTGGTATAGACATTAGGATCAGAATGGCACCTAGAGAATCTAGTGGCAATAAGAAAGGTGTCCATTTTGGCATACCAAGCTCGGGGAGCTTGCTTGAGACCATAAAGAGATTTATTAAGGCGACAAACAAGGCTAGTGTCATTCTGGACATAGCCAGGAGGTTGTTCCATGTATATTTATTCTTGCAAATCTCCATGAAAGAAGGCAGATTTAACATCCATTTCATGGACCTCCCATTTATATGAGGTAGCAAGCGAAAGAACAAGGCGGATGGAATTCATTTTGGCTACAGGGGAAAAGGTTTCATGATAGTCAATTCCTTCAACTTGGGAAAATCCTTTGGCAACTAAACGAGCCTTGTGTCTTTCAACACTTCCATCTGATGCATACTTAGTTCTGTAGACCCATTTACAACTATCAAGTTTTCTTCCTTTTGGAAGAGGTACAAGATCCCAAGTATCATTTTCCATTAAAGAATGATACTATTCATTCATTGTTGTATCCCAATCTGGATGACCTGAAGCTTCTGCAAATGTCTCTAGATCATGAGTTTCTGAAACTTGAACCAAAAGAGAAGAGGCTCACTGGAACTGTGAACGTGTCCGATGCTGATATGAAGGATCACCGACAAGATCACCAACTGCTTCTCATGTTGAACAGACCCATCTAGGAAGCGATGAAGCTGGTGCTAGTTCAGGTTCAAAGGACTCATCTAGAGGAGGGTGAGCAGGCGGAGGTGGATTTTCATCCTCACTGTCATCATCTGAAGAAGAAACCAGATCAGAAGAAGGAACAAACGCCGAATATGGCTCGTAGGCCGAAGAAGGCACAACCACCAAATTAGTCTAGCAGGCCAAAGAAGGCACAAATACCGAATTAGGCTCGCATGCCAAGATATTTTCATCAAATTTAACATCTCGTCTAATAATAATTTCATTACAATGTCATTGAAGAAGTTTGTAACCTTTGACATCTTTAGAATAACCAACAAATATACACTTCTCACTTTTAGGCCGCAATGCTTTCCTTTTCTCATCAGGAATGTGAGCCCATGCTATACTATCAAATACACGGAAGTGACTTACATATGGTTTAATTTTAGTCCAAGATTCTTCTGGTGTTATATTTTTAACAGCCTTTGTGGGAGTGAAATTTACTATGTAATTTGCACAGTTGATGGCCTCCACCCAATACTTTAGACTTAATCCCTTAGATTGGATCATACAATTAGCCATTTATTTTAATGTGTGGTTCTTTCTCTCAACAACACCATTTTGTTGTGGTGTATATGGAACAATGTGTTGCATTTGGATTCCATGTGTAGTGCATTAATTTGTAAAATTAGTGTTCACATATTTGCCTCCATTATCTGTTCTTAACCTTTGAATTTGATGGCCAAAATTCTTTTCTACAAGGGCCTTATAGGCCAAAAACTTGTCAAAAACTTCGCTCTTAAGTTTTAAGAATTAAACCCAAGTACATCTGGAAAAGTCATCAATGAAAGTTAATAAATATGTGCACCCAGAAAAAGAAGGATAAGAAAGTGGACCACACAAATCACTGTGAACAAGTTGCAAAGGACCCTAGGCATGCCAAGAGGCACGTTTTTCAAAATTGTCCTGATGATATATGCCAAGAAAACAACCATCACAAACACCATCTCTGCATGAAACAAGAGGAACACCAATCACCATCTGTTGATTACATAGTTGCTGCAATGAGAGATAGTTTAGATGACCAAACAGCTCATGCCAAAGTTTTCTCAAGTCATCGCTATGAGCAACAAAAACTAATGAAAAAGATGATGACACAAAGTTGTCAAACTTGTACAACCTGGTAATATCATCAGCAATTCCAGTTGCAAGAACATGATTGGGATCTTTTAGATCCTTGATTACAACTTGGTGAGGTGAAAACTCGACAATTTTACCTTCACCTGAATGAGTGATTTGATATACTGATAGAAGGTTACAAGAAAAACTTGGAACACATAAGACATCATTGAAATGGCCATTTTCTACTTTTACTATTCCAGATCCTTCAACACTAAGAGATCTATCATCACCAACAAATATTTTCTTGGTGTTACATTCATTTAGAGTAGAAAATATGTCTCTATCCTTAGCCATATGATAAGATGCTCCAGAATCAATAAACCACTTATCAGAAGTAGATGTAGAAGGTGTATTGAAGGAGAAACCAGAAGTAGAAAGTGCATGTCCATGAGAAGAAGAAGAAGTAGTAGAATTAATACTTATGTTGTGCTTCTTCATCTTCTTGAAACATTTGGACTCATCATGACCATCTTTATCACAACGTTTGCAATGTCTGTTAGTATTCTTATTTTTATATTTTTCTCCTTTGTCACCATTAGGAGTTGAAGCTGTCTAAGTGGGTTTGGGACCCTTATATTGCTTGTTGTTGTAGCGAGGATGTTGTTTCTTGGGATACTTGGGTTTATCTTTCTGTTGGGCAACTAAGGCTTTGTTAGAGGTACCTGCAGTGCTGATCACTCCAAGTTGTATAAGCTTATCTTCCTCTCTAATCAAAGAAGCACAAAAGGATTCAAGAGTGGGTTTTTCATAAGCTTTCCCTAGAGCCTCTCTGATGGCATAAAATGTAGATACAAACATAGAATATACAATACCTAGCTTAGAAAGAATAAGATAGATGCAACGCTCTTCCTCCATTTTTATCTTACATTCTTCACATAAAATTTCAAGTGTTTTAAACTTAGATAAATAGTCTCCAAGGCAAGAAAAATCACTTGGAATCAAGGTCAATATTTGATTTTCTAAATGTTTTGATCGAATAATATTGAGTTTACCAAACACAGATTCAATCTTTTCCCAAGATTCTTCGGGGTCATCAATTTCTTGAAGGTGGTACCTTAAATCATGAGAGATGGACATTCTGATTAGTCCTCGTGCTTCGTCATTCCTATGATACCATTTGGCTTTCTTATCATCATCAATGGGTGTTTTTTCCTTTCCTAAGGTAATCCAGTACAAACCTTTACTTCTTAATAAATCTTCCATATGAGATTTCCATTGGAAGTAGTTGTTGTTGGTAAGCAAGACACTACTTGTAGAATCCATATTAAATATGTAGATAATATGGACTTAAAAACTGAAACTGATGATCTAGATGGAGAGAGATCGAAAAATTGTGCGGTTTAAAAAAAAACGACACTGAAAACGGACTTCTGATGTGAGAGTTATGCCCTTTTAAAAAATGCATAAACGATAACCAACTGACCACGTGATAGTGTAAGTTGCTTTATGAAGTGACTCACTTTTATAAAGAGAAGTGGCGATCACTTTTACAATGAAGTTACCTTATAACAGAAAAGTTGCATGCAAAATAAATAACTCTAAAATAAAATATTAAAGCTACTTATAGTGATTCACTTTTATACTTGAAGTGAAATACACTTTACAATTTTAGCATGAACTTTTTCAAAAAGGTAACAAAAGAGTGACTTGAACTCAAGACCTCTTACTTAATAGGGAAAATTTTAACCAAATGGTCCAACAAAACATATTGTAATGTTCAGAAGGAGGATTGGGGGTGTTGTTGTTGTTGTGGAAGATGGCTTTGGAGAGCGTGCTAAAAAAAAACTCTTTTCACACAAGAAAAAAAATTTCACTTCTCGATGACAACAAGGGTTAGATCTCGGTTAGCTTACCCGGAAGATGCACCTTTTCCTATCTATTTCTGATTTTTCGAGATTGCATAGGGCGTGGCGAAAAGAGTATACACAGATCTAAAAGAGTAGCAACCCGAAAATAAAAAAATATAAACTGAAATAAAATCAAAATAAAACTTTGCAGAAATTTTAAAAAATGTGTATTCAGGCTTTATACCTCTAGATCTGACTGTAATGGTCGTATATTGGGCAAACAAAAACCTTTTCGAGTGAAACGAAAAGTTTTCCTAAATGAAACAAGTGCTCCGAATGCAATGGAATAGTCCTCTCATCCCATAAATGTACGAAAATTTTAGAAAATGGAGATGAGGAAACTTGGCTTCATGATCTCGATCTACAACAGAAGTGGGTCTTCAAACAAGCTCTGATACCATGTTCGACAACACAGGTATTCCAACAGAGGATGAACACCTTCAGTAACCACTCACATAACTATATCAAAGATCAACACACTGATATTTTCACGTGGTAAAACCCCTATGGGGAAACATCCATAGCCCTAACGAACACGACCACTTGGAACAGTTTATTAATGCAAAGAAAAAGATTACAGAGAGATTTTACAAGAGATTTTCTCACAATCGATCATCGACAAATGAACCTCCATGCTCTTTAAATAGAGATCATGGACCAATCAGGTGTTAAGCCACAGATCAACTGTCGTTAAGATCGAGGAGAGTATGAATCGTCAGATCACTCTATGTCGGGAACATATCGTGACCATCGGATTTCCTAACTACAAATGCATACTAATGCATACTAAAGAAACACACTTTTACCTAACGACATGTTAGACCAAGTAGATCTTAATTAACTCCTAAGTGTCTAAATATCCTAACAGTTTAGGTACAGGCAGAGTAATGACTTCCCTTAAAAGATAGTTATACTCTTATGCTACCCAAAAACTATCTAAATTCAATGACGAGAGAGAGGAAAGAGGGTCAATGGGTGCACCTTTAGTCCTTGTGGTTGGCGTAGACCTCTTTCGCTTGTTGCAACCTCCCAGATTGTGGGTCTCCTCCCAAATTTGACCTGCAAAAGCTTAGGAAAACAATGCAACAACATATGCAATCTATATTTATTTCTTTCAAGGTTTATATATAGATATAAATGTGCAAATCCATAGAATCATACAAATATAATATTTTGGGACAAGGACGAACTCTTTTATTAAGTTTCAAGACAAAAATGATTACAACCTTTGTCGATGATCACTCCACGAAATAGGTCTGAGCTCCTCTATCATGGCTCCAAGTGCATCAATCCCATGCTATCTTCTCACAACCAACTTATCACTTAGGAAAGGAGAAAGGGTTGTATAAGGAGAAATGCCTGGAGGGGAATGTTGAGGCCAAAACTCAGAATAGGATGCAAAACTTGGGCTAAGAAGGGGAAGGGATTTTGGAAGAGTTTTCTTATTCTCTTTCTTTTCTTATCAAATGACACTCCAATACCTCTTTTTATATGAGAAAAAGATGGTTATTCGATTTGGGGATGGGATACAAGGGGTAAAATGGTTAGGAAACCCTCAATATCCTGTAAACTCTGTCGAATTCCTTGTAATTTTATATTTTTTTCAACTTTTGGAGGTAAACGCGGGCTAATTATCATGCAGCTCGCGTATGTACATGGGCTAACTAGCATGCATCATGCATGTGTACGCGGGATATCTATGCAGTAGGGCACATACACTATCCAAAAAATAGTGTTTTAAGAAATGACCTCAACAGTATTTTGGAAAAGTATGTAAGTGGAAAGGCTAATGTATTGTATTCATAGGTAAGGAATTTTTGGACTATAACAGATGCCACCTAATGTGTGAGGTCAGAAGAGCATCTGATGGTCGAAATACATTACAATATATTTATGCAGTGGGAAGGCACAAAGTTGAGTGAGGCCGAGATGAGTGTTCATGAATGTGTTGTCTGAAAAAATAATAATAATCTCTCTGAGGCAGGCATACCCATGATCGGGATAAACTGAGCATGACTGCCAATCAAGTACACTGCAGATCCATGTCACATATGACCATTAGACAAAATATAAATTTCCATATAAAGTGCAGTCGTGAACAATACACACCAGATCTACATCTCAAGATCATTTGAAGATATACAAGTACAATATAATATGCATATTAAAAAAGAATCAATGTTTGTGGTTGGAGATGATGAATTCATCGCTCGAGGAACAACTTCAAGATCTTCAAAATCTTAGGAAGGAGTACAATAGGAGTGTAAGAATCATTACCCTAAGGTCTTCTACATGATGTCGGGAAAAGACTAGAGGATCTCGATCATCAGGAACATAACTTCATTGATTTTGAATCCAAACTTGACTGGACTCTTGGGATGGACGGCTCATGAAAGTCAAGAGATAAACTGCAAAATGGATGAATCAGGTTGAAAAAACTTCCCTTGGACAAAATCACAACAAAATGATGAGAATCAGGCAGTGTAGCATTGACATAAGTCTATGACACAAGAGGCACCACAAACTCTCCATATGTTTGGAAGAGTAACCAAATGGAGGAGGACACAACTTTATGTAACAAGAACAACTTAATATGGTCATACTAGATCCCAATGGTTGGCGAACAAATGAAAGGATGTGCTTTGTCCAAGGGAGAACATCTTGCTGCCAAAAAAAGAGAATGGATATCCCATCCCCTCTTTTTGGAATATTTGATTTTTTTTTCTTTTTCAAATTTTTAACGAGCTTGAAAAATAATAAAAGAATGCTACGTTACAAAGGAGGAACGAGTGTCGTGGGAAAGAAAACTAGTTCCAAGTGCATGTAAAATATTGATTCTTAGTGTAAGGAGACATGTGAAAGATAAGGACACTTGGGAAAATTCCTCCATGGGTCAAGGTGTCAGATCGCAAGGGAAAAGAGTGCTACAAGGCTTGCATTTTAGGAACGCTTTTGAAGGTTCAGTTAATAGCAACATGAATTCGGCATTATGCCAAAGATGCAAGGATGAGACATGCGATGTGATTAAGTATGAAATAACATGAATCCTTCCATATGAATTTTTACGATCCTAGAGAAGGTAAGATCCGTGGTTTTTCACGTTTAGAGAGTCTAAAAAACACTAAAAGACGACTCCAAAGTGTTCCTTTTTCGTAATTAGTCCAGTCAGTTTGAAAAAGGGTTGAACTTATAACGAAAGGATGTCTCTTCAATACCATTTTAACGAGTGTGATTAAGACAAGATCACCCGACTATCTTTTCAATTTTAAGGAGTCTGAAAAGAGATTAACTATGGACTCACAACCTTTTTCTAAGTTTAGTTTCCTTAGCCTAAAAAAGTATAAAATATAACTTAGGAGAACTCTCCCGACGAGACATATCTCCCGAGGCGTACCTTTTTCTTGGATAATTTATTGGCCAGAAAAAGGGTTAAACTTATGCCAAATAGACATTCCTTCTAGACCAATTAACGAGTGTGAAAGGAACAAGGTCACTCAGAAATCTTTTCATATTTAGGGAGTCTGAAAAATATATTAACTATGGACTCTAGGGGGGTTCCTTTTTCGTAAGTAATCTCCAAGGCCCGAAAAAGAGATAAACCAAAACCAAGGAGAATGGCCCTTTTTCAAAAATTTAGTCCCTCAGGCCCGAAAAAAGTTTAAACTTATGCCTGAGAATACTCTCCTAGAGAACCAAATCTCCTAGGGCATACCTTTCTTCATAAATTAACCATCTAAACCGAAAAGGGGTAAACTACCTCCAGACAAATGTGCCTTCAAATTTTAGTTTGATGAGCATGAAGGGAAACAAGATTGCTCGACAATCTTTTCAATTTTAGAGAGTCTAAAAATTGCTTAAAAAAGACTCCAAGGGGGGGCTTCTTTTCTTAAGTTATCCATACAAGACCGAAAAGAATAAATAATCTCTCACTAGATGTTTCTTTCAAAGTTTAAGCAAGCCTGAAAGACGATAAACTATGCTCATGGGGAGTCACTTGGGTAAGAGCCAGAAAAGATGAAGAAGAATGGGGCTTTGAAAAGTAATCATGGTTGGACTAAAAGGACTCCCAAGCCTATGGAGAAAACTCATAGCATGGATGCCAAAATGTAGCAAAGGATCTACCTAGGGCATCCATGTAGAGGAAGGCTCTACCACAAAAAGTATGACACACTTATCGGCAAGGAAGTTTAGTGTCACAATTCAATGGGGTTGATCCTAAGGACGAATGAAACAGGAAACAGATAATGTAAAAATATTCAAGAAGGGAAAAACCTAACCTCTATGCCAGTTTTCAGGTCAATACCTGTCAGATTGGATTGATACAATGAACAAAATTCAAAAGAAAAAAGGTCTCCAAGATCTTGCATATAAGGCCAATAATAGTCATCCAAAAGTTAATAAATCCAATATAGATAGAAACTTCAAAAAATAAGAGGCGCTACTAAATACAAAACTTGAAAACAACAAACCTAATATGTACAATATGTACAATGTACTAGACAGCCTTACGACTCATGCATGGTAGTATTTCAGGTAGAGCCCATTTCTAGGCTCTGACCAAGAGTCTCTTCGATAGTCAACATGGAAAGTCTCCCAAAAGGGAAGAAAACACAAACCACGCGGTGTAATTCTTCCCACGGTATAGAAAACATAGTCATGGCTTCAAGGATAGCCTCATCCGAAGGTAATTCAAAATTTGAGAAATCACACGAATGAGGAGGGTCGACAATCCCAAAGGGTGAAGCAAACTGACCATATTCCATATGACGATGAAGGTTCTGGCCAAGACTGGTAGAGTCTATCAACAAAGAATAACAAGAACGAGGGATTGAGGATCTACAAACAGTGATATTAGACTCAAAATGAGACTCAAGATCACTCGTACCAAGAGGGGGAAGCAAGGTCTCCCATGCCCTCGTTAGATAAAAAAAATTGATCAATTGTCGAGACCATGTCTCGAGAAGGCAAACATGATTGCAAAGGTTCCTGCTCAGAAGAAATTGAACATCGAGGATAATACACCACATAATTAACTCGTGGCGGGATAGAGTCTACATGAACACTAGGAACATATAAAGGGGAAGCCTGAACAAGTGACAAATTAGGATGGTGATTATCATATGCCAACTGGTCAATACTGATAATGCTTCCATTTTGAGGGAAATACATCACCCGGAAGAGCGTAGACACCACAACATTCATATCATATACATAATCACGCCCAAGAAGCATATTGAAATCTAACAGGCCTTGCATCACTATAACATCGACAAGGACAATATTCCCACCTAACAAGATAGGAAACTAAGGAAGAATCCCCAAATAATCACTAGGACGTCTTTCAAAATCCAACAGCTCATGCGAAGCAAACACAAGCTCATGAGAACCCAAAGCTTGCCAGGTTGAGGATGATAAAATACTTGCAGAGGGTCCTTCATCTACAATACATCGGTAAATGTTTTTTGAATTAACTTCAACCCTTATTTGAAAGGGTGTAGAAGAAGGAAGATGAGGCCCAATAAGGTCATTCCAATCAAAGAAAACCATCCTAGGACTTGGAGGGGGCGTGCTCGAAGCAAGTGGAATGGCCCCTTGTTTTGAAAGTACTGAATTGGAAATGATAAAAACATAGTCGGTAGACACATCACTCCCCATCAGAAGAGTGGGATTATCCAAATATTGCATCGACGTGACCACTTTGGTAGACTCGACACTCTCAAAGAGGTGGGATTAGTCGAATATTGCATCAGCGTGACCATTTTGGTAGACTCGACACTCACTAAGAGAAGAGTGGGATCAACTGAAGATTGTATCGGTGTGACCACTTTGGTAGACTCAACACTCTCCAAGAGAAGAGTGGGATCAGCTGAAGATTGCATCAGCCCGACCACTTCCTCAACCACTGGTTGAATAGGCTGCAATAAAACATGGTCTGAGGGTGCATCACCCCCCCAAAAAGGAGTGGGATCGACCAAATATTGCATCGACACAACCAGATTCTCAACCACTGGCTGAATAGACTGCGAGACAACATGGTCTAAAGGCACATCACCCCCCAAAAGAGGAGTGGGGTTGGTCGAAGACTGCATCGTCATGACCACTTTCTCAACCATTGGCTGAATAGACTACGAGACAACATGGTATAAAGGTGCATCACCCCCCAAAAGAGAAGTGGGGTTGGCCGAAGACTGCATCGGCATGACCACTTCATCAAACAAAGGCTGAATAAACTGTGTGGAAACCTTAGAAGACTTAGAATCACAAAATATTGCAGACAAGGACCACAATCTTCGTGCCTCTAGAAGGCCAGGGCATAAATGAGGAAGGTGATCTCCCTTGCAAATATTACAAGGGAACTTTGGATTACGTCCTATCCATCTATGTTTCTCACCAGAATCAATGCCCCCAACATGAATAGCAGTGGTTGGTTTCTTGTCCTCAACATGACTCACATAGGTTGTTGACAACTCTCCAACATGACTAGAATAGGTTGGTGATTGGTCGATAACATGACTCGTAGAGGCTATAGACCTATCGCCAGTATGACTAGCAGTCACTAGATGTTTTCCCCCAGCATGACTTGCAGAGGTTGGGTTCTTTCCCCCAGTATGACTTGCAGAGGCTGGGTGTTGGTCTTCAACATGACTCGCAAAGTTTGAGCACTTATCTCCAACATGACTCGCAGAGGTTGGTGATTTATTCTTCTTATTCTTCCTCTTTCTATTTCATTTAGACTTCTGGTTACTAGTAGCTAGACTTTCACCAGAGAAGGCAGAAGGAGGAGGAGTAGACTTTGTTGATGAAGGAACATTAACATGATGCATGTGACATAAGGTGCTTAATTGAGAAGCGTCAAGAGCATCTGGGACATTTGGAATGGTACCCAACCAAACCGGTAGTCCCACATTCAACCTAGGAATGTACAAAGTGGCCATCAAAGGGACACCAATGTTTCTGAAGAAAGGAAAAGCACAAAAATCCCCTTGTGAAGGGGTTCCTTGGTTGGTATCATCAGGAAATTTTTCCATGAAGATATTATGCACAATTTCTCCTCTTGTGGGATCATCAACTCCATAAAAGTCTCACACACTGAATCAGGCAAACCAGTGTTATAAAAAAAACGCCTATAAGGAGGTGGCTCCATGTTTCTAAGAAGAAGACCAAAAATTCCTCATGACTGATGGAGTCGGAGGTCTGCCACCTTAGGTCAAAGACCCAAATCAATGAATGACTAACTCGCTATGGAAAACTAGGGAGCAAAGAGCACACCACTAAGAAGAAAATTGTAACACCCTGTTTCCCCCAGTTTGTAAATATAACTATATGGGCCAAGGAACTATGGAAAACTTAAAAGTGTGAATGTTTGATTTGATGGACCTTGTGTCGAAGGTAGATGAATGTAAATTCTGTTATTTTAATAGAAAATGGTTACGTGTTGCATGACTGCTGAAAGAGGGGATGTGCTAAGAGAGACCACGAAATGTTGTGAAAGGTGGTTGAGGGGACCAATAATAGTTGTGTTAACCTCCACCGAACCAGTACCATGTTGGAATTAACTTCTCAGATTAGAACAACCCTCTAACCCTGGAATGAATTACAGTCGAGCTAGTAGGTGGGAAGGCCTCCTCAAGAGTTAATGAGGGGATGGGGCAGACTACCCATCTGTAAGGCTTCCAGACCTGACCATGGACTAGGAATTTGAGCCACACACAATCTTGCTGAGGAAGGAAAGAAAGGAAGTGTGGTGGGTAGAGGGAGACCTGCGAAGAAAATGCAGAGATGAGAGAGGAATCTCTCGGGTCCAAGGAAGGGATGAAAGAGGAACAGTGAGTTCTGATCACAGAAAAATAGAGATTAAGCCAAGAGAAAGAGAGTAACCTTCATCTTGATCTATTTCTGTATTGGGAGAAAGAGAGTAACCTTCATCCCTAACTTTCATTGATATGGAAGTAAGAGATTGAATCTCAAATCATCATGGTTTAAGATCGAGGGTGGCCAGTGATAAATCCATTGGAGTGAATGAGCCTATGGTTGGGTGGAAATGAGCACCCCTTCAGCGGTCGCATCACACTCTATGGTTCTGATAAGTGTTTTCTTCCCTTATGTTTTGAATTGTAAACAATGGATGCATGCGAGTATTTATATGTCTATAAAGGGTTCTTTCTTTGTATTAAATGATTAAGTTATGAGTATGCATTCGTTCCCTTGAGAACCTATATTTCTGCCTGATTTTCCATACGCCCTAGTTTAGTCACTTGAAGACATTTTTCCCAGGGATTTACATCATCGTTCCAAAGTCAGAGAAAGCCTCTTGGCATAGCTACCGTGTTGGTAACCTCACAAGTTACCTTGTCTTGATTCAGAGCTTAAATCACTGCGAGTTGGGAAGGCGTTTCCTTCAGATCAATAGTCTAGGAGACTCTGAACCTGTGCCTATTTCCTTAACCAAAAACCCGACTAAGAGCGAGGATCATAGCCCAATAGTTATATGAAGACCCATGTGACTTGGGTCTAGGAACCTTATAACTCGAAGCTACGAGGTGTCAAATTTTTAAGACCATCGATATATGGACGGAGATCGAGGGTGGAGAATCATTACAGAGCGCGGAGGTGAAAGTAGCGGACATGCTATTTCACAGCTCACAATTCACCATTGTCGTTGATATTGTCGGCTGGAATATCAACGAATCTGATTCGACCAAGTTGGGCGAGTACTTCCAGATTGCAGAGGTTAATTTCTCTGATAAAGAGCATGGACGTTGGGACCCCACAATTTCTATGAACCGTCGATCAACAAACACCTCAGTACCGATCATATCATGACCGCCAAACCCTAAATAGTTGTGAGATGGGTGGTCGTGAGCCCTTTTGGAAATATGTGAAGTAATGGAGTCCCTCGGTACCATCGGTGTGAGAGAATCGAAAATCTCAGAAGAGATAACGTTTTCAAGAACGAAGGTGAGACCTGAGATATCCGGACTCACAGGAGGAGTGAAGGTTGAGGCCTTTGAACATCTACCAAACTCTCCCAAGTCGAAAGACATCAAAATCTCAGAAGGAGGAGCGACAAAAGCCATCAGAAAAACTGCGGGGAGAAGATCGGACCGTTAGATCAACATCTAGGGAAGTAGAGGAGAAACGATGGGAAGAAACAGATCCTAACCATCGGATCTGAGCACGAAGGGACGATGGCCAAGGTCCCGAAGTTGATCCTAGCCATTGATCACTAGGATACATGTGTCAACAGATCAATAACTCTGGAGAAATGACTTCGAGAGTTTCAGATTGAGAGTTGAAACTCCTGAAGCCCGGAGAGCTGGATTCCCAAAGTAAATTTAAACCATCATATTGAAAGGGACATGTGGTAGAGATTCGTTGTCCTCAGGTGAAAGTAAAGTTTGAGATTTGAGGTTCCCAAATCTTGGAGAGCCGAAGGAGATCTGAACCGTCAGATATAGAGGGACACATGACGACAGATCATGGACTTCGGAGGAATCACCTTGAAAGTTTCAGATTGAGAGTTGAAACTCCCGAAGGCTGAAGCGTTGAAGAACCAAGAGCCGTCGATTTGTGAGGAGACACTTGTCAACAAATCACGAGCTCTAGGTGAATTGTATTAGAGTTTTCAGTTGAGAGTTAAGATTTCCAAACCCCGATGATAAATTGTTGGAATTCTTTATATATTCGGGTTGACAATCGTTGATATTCGTTATACATATTCTTATTTATTCAATTGAAAATTCTGTATTAAATTTTCTTTATATATTCAATTTCTAATTAAACATAAATATACATCAAGCTCTTGAAAAGGATACGACAATCACGCCTAGATTCTCAATTGTAATATGTCCAATGCACTGATGTGAAACGATTATTAAGATGATTCGTTGAAATCTTCAAATGTTGTAAATGAATGTTGAGTAACGATTGTAACTCTTGCTTTATAAACTAATGGCACTTCAATCCTTATTCTGTAACGTTTTCTTAAAACGCTATGCTGCACAACGCATTCTTTTTACCACCTAAATGTTTTCTCTTAAACCGTCCTCTGTGGCACCATAGCGATGCATCCCAGAATTGAGTGGTTTCCTGGTGTCCCTTTCCCCTTAGGCAACGATTAGATTTTGAAATTCAATTATTCCTACACAGAATTTTTTTGCTAACCGAAATGCAATTATAACTACACAGATTTTACTGCCATTGAATTTAATTATTACTACACAGAAATGTATTGCTAATTGCATTGCAGTTATTACTGCACGGAGACTTTATTTCCATTAATTTTAATTATTAATTTCAGGATTATAATAGCGTTGATGGAATTCATTTTAATTTCCAGATTATAGTATATTTTGATGGTTTATTTTAATTTCTGGATTATAGTAGCGTTGATGGAATTTCATTTTAATTTCTAATTATAGTAGAGTTGATAGAATTTATTTTAAATTCCAGGTTATAGTAGAGTTGATGGAATTTTATTTCAACTCTAGAGTATAGTAGAATTGTTGCAGTGAAACTATAATAGAGATTATGAAGGGATCGTTCTTAATTAAGAAATGGAATCTTCTATTGGACTCGTCTAGTCTTGTTCTTAATTAGGATACATTAGATAGAAGTCCCCCTTCTATGGTATGGTTCCTTGCTTGATTGAATTGGAAAAATTTAAGAACTTATAAATAATTTATTGGATTATTAAAACCTTGAATGGAAGATATGATGATACCGGAAGATTGTTATATGTTTTATTGTAGTTAGAGACTGGTTACTCTATGCGATGATTGAGTCCTTGATGATAAATTTATTATTGAATTACATCTAGCTGTTGTGCAATTGAAGGTATTGTGTAGTCACCTGGCATCTTGTGTTTCCTAAATGTTAGAGCACCTTCATCTAACGACATCGTATAATGTATGAGTGTGCAAGTTGGATTTCAGGCATGTGGGATTTTATGTTGGGTGGAAGGTTTAGACTTATTTTGTTTGCACTTGGGTTCCTCGCATAATTGACGCAAGGTGACGACATGACACAGTATGTCTGGATCATTGTGTGCGTTAATTTACAAGCGCACCTAAGACATGACTTAGGGTTATGCGCCTCCCGAGGGGGTTGTAGTCGTTTTTACATTTTATCGTTTGTTGATTATCGCATGTTTCGTCCAGTTGCATGACGTGCTAGTATGCTCGGTCATTGTTGTTTGTTGTCTGTTTTGCGTATGTTGTGTTCGTCGTCAAGTTGTGTTGATTAATTGTTGTCGTTGTCACCTCACTGCAAAAAAAAAAAAAAAAAAAAAAATCACATGCTTTGTGTCACCTGTAGTCGTAACGACGGGGGTCGTTACACATTTTTAGAATGGAGAACCCTTTTTGGGGGAAAAGCATGGAAAATTCACCCATGGATGAAATTTAGCCCCTAAAATTTTCCTTGCTACCACAAGTAAGAAATGTGGACTACAATAAGGATCCAATACATTTCTAGTATCCCGCACTCTCGAGGCATAAGGCTCCATATAAAGTTTACCAAGTACAGAGTGATTTCCCATCCACCTTTAAAAAGTTGATTCATGGTTCCACTACACCAAGATTGTCAATAGAAGCTTCAAACTTTCTTGCAGGAAAGGGATTTTTTGAGATTCTAGATGATTTCAACAATGTTAGAAACCATATTCACTCCCTTGTTATTGTTTTGATAAATTCTTCACAGTTGAAGTATGCAAAAAGTATAAATTTTTGGCACACTATTTTAATGAGAAGCGAAAAAATTAATCCATTCCATTACCATTGAAAATTGGAGAGATTAATACCAAAATCATCTCTCGCCTAAATGAGTTTGGTATTTTTTTTACCATTTCAAATTAAGATAAATTCATGAAGTAAAGGGATTTGACCCTAATGCCTTTTTTTTGGCTCACATGTACACAATCGGTTATGGTTCATCTTTTACTAAGTCAACTCAAATGGATGAAGGAGGAGTGGATAATCAAAAGACTTAATAAGGTTCCCCTGAAAAACACTAGGATTACATCGATACTCTAGTCAGCACAAATGACCAATATAGACAAAGAGGGTGAACCACAACAAGTGGTAACTTTGGATCACCCAACATTTCTCAGAAAAAGTTCTTCAACAAGGAGAAAATCTCATGGAAATAGTCAGGGACAAAGGAAGTCTCTTGTTGGGAGATCTGACGATGGAGGAGACAAAAACCCTCATAAAAATTTCATTGAAAAGTCACATACAATCCCAGGAAGTATAAAAAGAAAAAGAGAATTCGTTGAAAAAGAAAGTTAGGAAGTATCAGAGTGTGAAGTTATGGAATTTGATGTTATGATTGGAGAGCCCAATTGGGATGAAAAAGGACTGGTCAAGATCATAATGGTGGCATAGGAATTGGCATGTGAAGATCCATTAGTTTTCAAGGAATAAATATTCACCTTACACCATTCTTGTTTTAATCAAAATTCAAAGAAATTGCAAGTTGAGAAGGTTAACATGAAAAGAAAAAAAGTTGCAGAAAAATGCAGCTCGAAAATAGACATTGTAGGAGTGAAACCTTCTAAGGTTTTGGAATTCCATCAAGTCACAGGAGATGCCCTAAAATATTCTATTAATGAACAAGAAAAATAGAACCTAGTTTTGAATAAAATAATAAAAGAGTTAAAATATGTGTTTCTGCCCCAACCCATCTTTGTTATTAAACCACTTAATGTTTTGGAGGATACACCTTAATCAAGCTCGAGATTAAAAGGTTCTTCAATTTTTTTGATAGCTATTATAACGTATGTGGGAGATAATATTAAAAAGAGGTTCACTTTAATCCTTGACATTAATTTAGGAACTAGTTACTAGTTCAACTACTCTCTACAAGGATTTTAAATTTCAAAGAATATATCCAAAAAGATTTAGAGAATGATGAAATTTTTTACAAAGAAGTTGTCAACACCTTTTCTGTCAAAATATCAAGTATGAACAATGTCCACACGAGGGAACAAAACCTTCCTTCCAAGGTCTGACTTAAACAAATAAATGCATATTGGTTAAGATGAATCAAGTGTTTATGATAAATGCTTGTTGAGTGTGACACTATAAATTCAAAAAGTGATTTGTTTCGAGATT
>SNQJ01S0056146.1:76950-94328 GCA_010110895.2 Picea sitchensis
AGTACTATTAATAATTCAACCAAGTATTATTAATAACCTAATTAACTCATTTACTAAACGCTAAAATTGAATTTTTAGTTTTAAAAATTTGACATTACAACTAGCCGACCTAATTACAAATCTCAAAACTGTCCTGCATCTACTATTAATTGACGAAGATTAGCAAGCTTTGTAACTGATGATTAGTCCTGATGATGAATCCCGATTCAGATTCGAAACGTCGATGACAAAAATGACACCAACTGTGGATTATCCGGCAATTAATCTCGAAACTACTCAC
The DNA here is from genome assembly GCA_010110895.2 of Picea sitchensis. Lineage (NCBI taxonomy): Eukaryota > Viridiplantae > Streptophyta > Pinopsida > Pinales > Pinaceae > Picea > Picea sitchensis. The sequence continues at coordinate 77,231 of SNQJ01S0056146.1, forward strand.
CACAGAAATCTGAAAACAACAAAGTGATTTGTTTTGTTAGCTTGTTTATTTAACCAAATAATTGGAGGGCCCACATTTGATAATGGACTCAATACTACTCACAAAGGATCAACTACAAGAATAACTAGAGGCCCTGAAAATTTCATGGGCTAGTGAATTCGACAACCTAGCTAAATTTTCGGAGGAGGAAGTTGAAAGATGGTTAATTCATTATGTAAACAAAAATGAAGACCATGCAGATACAATTCACTAGTTGGGTTTTGAGTTAAAAGATATCAAAAATGAGTTGTTCAATACCAAGATCAAGCATGAAATGACGGTTGTTGCCATACAAGAGTACATTGAGTAGTGGTTAAAATAACTGACCCAATTTCTCAAGAAGCAATTAAGACCGTTACTGAACCTCCAACTGAGCAACATACAAAAGAAAATTCAACAAGCAAGTTTCCATCATATTAATTCAAGTATCCATTTCATTCAAGATTTTATATTCTTTTCCTCTCAGTTAGCAGTCATCCAACCTTTTCTATTTCATGATTTGTGAATACCAAAGGTCAATTCTTAACAATTTCTTCTTTGCTTCTTCCAGATCTTTTCATTTATTTATTTGGTCCATAAAAACCCCATCTCAGTCCATTTAGGATAAATTCAATTTACTTTTCGAATATTATAAACTCTTTTAATACATTTGTACATTTTTTTAGGTTCCGAGAGAACTATTCGGGACACATGTCTAGTGATTTATTAGACTTTGAGTTTTAAGAATGAGATTTCAAGAGTTTTTCTATAAAAATCCCTTTGAGTTTAAAAAAAATAAAATCATGTTGATTTTCTTCATACATGTGGTCCTGTATTTTCATTATGCCAGATGAAATGTTCTTCTGATGGAAACAATGTCATGTGAAATTTCTCATTTTACTAGTTTAAAATCTTGTATTATATTATGAATATCCATTTCTAAAAAAAACATGGTATTTTCTCAAAAATATTTTGTTTCTGTTCCATGAAGAGCTTGGTCCTTCTCAGGCATTTTTTGTAAATTTTGTATTATTAAAGAGGAGCACCACCTCTCAAAAGACGCAAGAGGATTCATCCTCGTGACATTATCTTTTAGACTATGAACCATCTTAAAGATCAACAACTTTTATATATATATATATATATATATATATATATATATATGAAAAAATAATTTTTAATGTAATAAATTTATATCTTTTCATATTATTGATGGAATAGTTTTGTATCTCTCATTCATATATATATAATTAGCAATTTTGGTATGTAAAAGTAGTTGTTGTCCTCTTTTATGCTGATGATTGTATTTTGCTTACATCACTATTGAAAATATTTATAAGTAATTTAATATTGTAAAAATTATGGGATTTTTCATTATTAATAATTAAATGAAGATTGATTGAAATAAGATAGCGATTGTGATTGGGATCAGAAACCCTAGGAGCTTAGCACCTGGTTCGGCTCATCCCTACTCAACCTAATATCCCATGGCAGATACTAGTCTCGATAGGGCTTGCTTTATAGCACTCAACCTATGTAAAGGGCCATGTAATTAAGTTCTAAGATGGATGAGTCATATCCTAATTTTAAATGAGTTTTAATATTTAATATGTAACTTCTTGAATGGAGGAGGAGTCTGTAGATTAAGAGGTGGAACAGATTGGATGAGAGGACATTTTTTTCAGTGATGAGGAATTTTTTTAGTTTGCAGCAGTACATATTTAATGAATGTGGAATGGCCCGAGAACCATCCGATGGTCAGGTCCGTGCGCTAGGATCTCATATCCCAGTTTTTGAAGGCCTCCATGATGGAGGAGGACGTCAAAACCCCATGCATGAAGGCATTTCATGCATGCAAGCTCGAAGGGGGAGAAGGAACAATTCATTTCTTGTGGAAACTCTTCGCATCCAAACAATCAGTCTATGAGGAAGGGAGCGAATACTCTGGTGTCGTGCTTAGAGAGTTATACGCCAAGTGGTGGAGAACCCTCTCACCTTCCCAAGCATAAGGCCAGGTGTTGGAAGGTTCTAAAGGAGAAGTGGAGAATGGTTATGGGGAGGACGTTGTCATGAGATAAATCCCTGCCTTGTTGGGCTACACAATGGTGGGTCGTTTCTATGGAAAGGTGGTGCGTGACTCAACTGTGGCGGGGTTGTCGGATGTGAACTTGGAATTTTTGTTAGGATAAAGGCCTATCTTCCATACTCTTTCATGATGATGGATGTTTTTTAAATTCAATCCAAAAGACTACCTTACAAAACATTTCAATCACATCTAGAATTGGGGTCATCAGGTCTCATTCTGAAGGAATGGGAAGTGAATTTTGACTTTGCTCGTGATGTGATTTCTCCCACCAAAGTTGGGAAATATTTTCAAATATTCCACTAGTGTTTTGGAAAAAATTCATCCAAACGTCCATTGGTAACCGAATTGGGAAGTTCATGGGGAGTGATCCTAGCTGGGAAACCAAATCGAAATCGATCTCAGAACAGGTTTATTGGATGAAATAAAATTGGTTTATGGATGCTTTTCTTGGGTTCAACGCATATATTATTGGAGGAGGGTTCCTTTCAGATGTTTTGGGTGCCACAAAGTGGGTCACTTGATGGCTCAATGTCAAAGGCCCCCTTCTGAGTTCCCACCATTTAAAAAGTCTTGGAAGCGGAAGGTGTTCATGGTATCAGAGGAATCAGAAAAGGTGATGGTCGAAGAATCATCATTGCATAGTAGTCCTTGGGTCCATTTGATCTCCATGCAAAGTGGTCGTTTTGGGGAATCAATCAACATTGGAATCTGATAAGTCAACCGGACCTTTGGGAAAAAAACCCATTTTTTTTAAATTCTAAAAAGGAGGTGTTGACAAAAGCAAAAGTCAATTATGTGAACTTTGTTAAGGGTTTTGTTTTTTCATCCTCCCCAGCCCCCACCCCCTCTATATCCCTAAGGAAGCCCAGGTCCTTTCTAACCATAGGGTATTGGAGCATTGGGAGGACCTGATCCCCATTTTTCTTCTAAAGAAGGTGCTTACCCTAAGCCCATGGCTCCTTTGGAGACAAGGGAGGAACTATGTTCAGACTCTCCACCGTTCTCTTTCCTCAAAATCCATCATAAAATCGGATTATATGTTAATATACCAAGTTAAAAAAGGGCAGGAATCCTCCTATGTTGTAGGTCTAGCGATGGAAAAGGGAATGGCACAACATGTAGGAATAAAATCCATCTAACCCTTTCCCAGCAACAGGCATTGAAGGAAATCAAAATTGGAAAACAGTTGACCATATTGAGGGCCCTTGGAGTGGGGAAATCCCTGACCAGAAGTTCCAAATGATTATATTGTCTCTCAATTCACGTGGGGTGGGGGCACCCTAAAAATTCAGGACCTCAAAAGAATGGTCGCAGAATGAAAACCTAACACTTTATTAGTTCAAGAAACAATGTGCTCGAGAGAAAATGATATGGAATCTTCAGTCCTTGGCTTAGGGATTGGTATTTATGTGCTAAGGATGCCATAGGTTTTTCGAGGGGTTTCATTTATGCATGGGGCCCAAATTTTAAACAAGTCTCTTTGATGGTCGCTCTTTCTGGTATCATTTTGGATGTTAGGATTACACCCTGGTGACGCCCTTTAGAATTGTAAACACTTATGTTCCTTACGCTGAAAATTTGCCTTTTGGGGAGGGCTTAAGCAATTCGGGTATCGTTCAGGCTCCTAATGTAATCCTACGTGACGATCTAAAATTCACGTTGTCCCTTAAATAACTATGGGAAAAGCTTCTTAGATGAGATTAAGTGGAAGTTTTTTTTTCCCATTGGATATCCTCACATAGCCTGGTGGACCTGGAGCCCCCCAATATCTCTCAAACATGGAGAAACAATAGAAAATGTGATGATCTAGTGGCAAAAAGTTTGTATAGGTTATTGGTGGAAGAAGACATGTTGGCCAACCCGTGGATAATTAAATTGTTGGTGACGGTTGGGGGTATTTATGACCATATGACTATCATGTTGAATATTGAAAAAGGTTGTTTAAAACCCCCAACTCCCTTAAAATTCAATCATGATTGGATGAAGGAAAATGATTTTGGGAACCTTATTGCAGATGCTTGGACTCATCTTAGAGATATCCCTAGAAGCTCGTATATGCATCAAATGGTTACCAATATGGAAACATTCAATTGGTTATCTAGGATTTGGTCTCACAATTTCAACCAGAAAAACCATTCTCTATTGAGGGAGGTCGAAGGTAGGATGGTCGAATTGCTAATTTACAAACCTGTGGATTCACTTTTAAAGGAGGAAGAATCTGAACTAGGATCTTTATGAAACAAGAAGATCATGCTTTTAGATTTAGAGGAATATAAGTGGAGACTTAAAAGTAGGGCGGTTTGGCTCCAGGAAGGAGACAACATTTCCAAAAAAATTCATAGTTATGCAAACCACTAGAGAAACCTCAATTTGATAGTTGAACTTAGAAATTTGGAGGGCCAAATGGTATCCTCCTTTGCTAAGATTTCCAAAGTAGGGGTTAGCTATTTTGGGGGTCTTTTCTCTACCCCATATGGATGTCCTATCAAGGAAATTTTAGAGGTAATCGATCTCTTCCCAAGATCCATCATAGAAGATGTGAATGAGTCCCTTTAGGAAGAAATTATGGAGGGAAAAATTTTGGCAACACTGGAAGAGTTTCAAAAAAGAAAGAGCCCAGGGCTAGATGCCTTTCAGTTGAGTTTTTTCTTGGATTCTATGATCTTATAAAAGAATATTTACTCAAGTTTGTGCAAGAATAACAGATCTCTGGTAAAATCCTTGGCTCTTTAAATAGGACTTTTTTGGCTCTGATCCCCCCAAAAAAGGAGACTTCCTCTTTTGAGGATTTCAAATGCCTTTCCTGTTGCAACCTAATCTACAAGATAATATCCAAGATAATAGAAAGTTGGCTCAAACCTATTTTAAGTGATATAATCTCGGAGGAACAATTTGGGTTCCTTTTTTAAAGACATATTCATGATGTTGTATCTCTCACTCAAGAGGCTTTTCATACCTTAAATACCAAAAAAGTGCCATCCTCCGTCTTAAAACTAGATTTGTCAAAGGCTTGTGACAAATTCAACTAGACTTTCCTAAGGTTCGCTTCGATTCATATGGGAATGAACTTGCACACTGTGAATTAGATAATGAGTTATACTGAAACCGTGTCCTTTGCAATTTTTATAAATGGATCCCTGAAATATTTTTTCAGACCGACTAGGGGGTTGAGACAAAGATGTACTATGTCTCCCTTCCTCTTCCTTATCATCATGGAGGGCCTCAACAAAATCATTGAAAATGAAAAAAGGAAGAGACTTCTAAAAGGAAATTAAATGGCTCTGAAGGTTATTCTAACACATTTATTATTTGTTGATAACATAATTATGTTTGGTGCAGGTAAAGTGCAGGAGTTTAAAATGATAAAGTCCATCCTAGATTTGTATTGCGCCACTACATGAATGCAAATAAATATGGTCAAGTCAATCTTGTTGACATGTTCCCTTGAGGATGATTTTCTTGAGCAAATGAAGTTATGGCTTCCTTTCAATCTGAAAAACATTGATGAGGGAATTAAGCACCTTGGTTTTGATCTTAGGCCTAGTGGTTATAGATTGGAGAATTGGCTTTGGCTTCCCAGAAAAATTTAGGAAAGGGTTGCAAACTAGAATTTTTGTATGCTCTCTAGAGGAGGTATTCTAGTGCTGATAAACTCAATACTCAGTAGCATTCCCATTTATTGTGATTCAATTGCAAAGATACCTAAAGGTATCCTCTCAAAAATCAGGAATATTTTCTTTCAATTCCTTTGGTTAGGAAAAAAGGAGTCAACATGCATACCCTTCGTCAAATGGTCATGGATTGCAATGCCAAAAATATATGGTGGCTAGGGTGTAAAAAATATCTTATGGTTCAGTAAGGCCCTCACTAAAGAGTGTTTACAAAGACTAGCTCACAATTCTTAGTTGTGGGGTAGAGTGATGGCGGCCAAATACTTTCTTGGTAGATCTATAGTGGATTGGTTTAGGGACCCAACCAAATCGGTGATCAATTTCTCTATTGGATGGAAATTCATGGTGGAATATTTTCCTCTTGTTGGTAACTAGTTTTCATGGAAAATTGGTAATGGGAAAAGTGTCTGAATAGGGGAATACTAATGAGAAGGGGCTTCCAACTCTTCAACTTTTCTGACAATTTGATCGTTGTACTTCACAATTTAGGAATTTTTTCAATTTCGGATGCAAAAAAGGATATTGGAGATGAGGTGGGGCACACTAAATGGAAATCTCAGGGAGACCAGGGATTAGTAGAGGAAAAATATGAAGAGTGGGTAGATTTTGTGGAACTTCTAAAATCTAATTTCATATCCTTAAAGAAAGAAGAAAATGACATGTTGTGTTGGGTGAAAAATCCTTTAAATGGAATGTACTCTATGAAATAAGGCAATCTAGCATTGGCAAAAGAGGCTTTTTAGGATCTTGTCGAGTGATGGTGGGCAGGCATCTGGAAAATAAATGCCCCTTTAAAATTGACCTTGGTCCATTGGCTTGCTTTGATAAAAAAGATTCTAACATGGGAGGTGGGTATCAAGCGTAGATGGATTGGCCTGAGTAGATGTGCACTCTGCAAATATGAAGAGGAAACAATGCCCCACTTGCTTGTGTCATGTAATTTTTCTCTTCAAGTATGGAAAGCAGTCTATGATAAGCTTAAAATAAATTTTCAAATGGCGGGAAGCTCTTTAGTAGAATGGTTCTTTGATTGGAAAAAATCACAAAGTGAATTGGTTTATAGATATACTCCAAGTAGTTTCATATATTTCATATGGTGGGCCAAAAACATGGCCATTTTTCATAACCTAGTCATTCATGCGGAGGTGGTAGTAGGCCTTATTACCAAATTATCTTCTAAATTAAAAAACAAGGTAGATATATAGTGGATTGTTTTAGGGACCCAACCAAATCGGTGATCAATTTCTCTATTGGATGGAAATTCATGGTGGAACCTTTTCCTCTTGTTGGTAACTAGTTTTCATGGAAAATTGGTAATGGGAAAAGTGTTTGAATAGGGTAAGACCAATGAAAAGGGGTTTCCAACTCTTCAACTTTTCTGACAATTTGATTGTTGTACTTCACAATTTACGAATTTTTACAATTTCAGATGCAAAAAAGGATATTGGAGATGAGGTGGGGCACACTAAATGGAAATCTCAGGGAGACCAGGGATTAGTAAAGGAAAAAGATGAAGAGTGGGTAGCTTTTGTGGAACTTCTAAAATCTAATTTCATATCCTTAAAGGAAGAAGAAAATGACATGTTGTGTTGGGCGAAAAATCCTTTAAATGGAACGTATTCTATGAAATAAGGCTATGTAGCATTAGAATTGACAAAAGAGGATTTTCAGGATCCTATCGGGTGGTGGTGGGCAGACATATGGAAAATAAATGCCCCTTTAAAATTGACCTTGGTCCATTAGCTTGCTTTGATAAAAAAATATTCTAACGTGGGAGGTGGGTATCAAGCGTGGATGAATTGTCCTGAGTAGATGTGCACTTTGCAAATATGAAGAGGAAACAATGTCCCACATGTTTGTGTCATGTAATTTTTCCCTTCAAGTATGGAAAGCAGTCTGTGCTAAGCTTAAAATAAATTTTCAAATGGCGGGAAGCTCTTTGGTAGAATGGTTCTTTGATTGGAAAAAATCATAAAGTGAATTGGTTTATAGATCTACTCCAATTAGTTTCATATATTTCATATGGTGGGCTAGAAACACGATCATTTTTCATAACCTAGTCATTCATGTGGAGTGGTAGTAGGCCTTATTACCAAATTATTTTCTAAATTAAAAAAAAAAAAAAGGTGAAAAAAACCAAATAAATATGCATTGTGATGCCATAGTTGAAAGAAGGAATCGTGTGGGGATTTTTTTATGGGGCAATTCAAGGCCACCCCTCACTATGTGGTGTTGGCATCATTTTGTTTATATTTAAGGAGTGTTTCTTCAAAATTCGTTATGCTCCAGGTCGTGGGACAAATATGAAGGAAAAATTCTCTACAATGTGGACCTTGTTGTATTATGCTATAACGTGTTAAATTTGAGGAAAATGCAGGTATTTGGAGATTCAAAGGTGGCAATAGGTTGGGAAAAAAACAAATTACAAATTCAAGTGGTAAATATTTAGCCCCTTTTAAATCACATTCATAACTCCATGAATGAATTCAAATGGTCTTATTTCACCCATGTATATAGGGATCTCAATGAGATTGCAGATGGTTTATCAAAGGTTGCATTGGAGCTTGATCTTGGATCATTCATTGTGTAAGAATTTTATGAGGGTATCTTATCTGATGAAAAATCTTTTTTCTTTTTTCTTTTGGGGTGTTCAGTGATTTAGGTATGGGGGTTTATTGCCTCTTTTTTGTTTTTTTTGTGATATAATGGACAATATTATTTGTATTCAAATTTTGTGGGATGTAAATGGCATGTATGGGAGAGATAAGATAGAAAGGTTGAAGGTGACTTTATTGTCCTTTGTTTTGGAACTGACAATCCCTAAGAGGACCATAATATGTATACTCATTTTATATGAATATAATTTTTTTCCTTCTCCTGAAAAAATAATTAAATGAAGATTATGATAATTAAATTTAAGAAAATAATGTATCCACCAATTTTGTATGGTGAGGTTTCCAATTTTATATGATCATTGCATCCTTGAGGATGCATGATCTTACAAATAAGTAGGCATCGATTTCAATTTCCATTTAAACTATAACCATAGTGTTGAAGAAATAATCATTGACAATTGAAAAGTTTATAATGGTTTTGAAAACAAATGTAGGAACATGGATATTTCAGACCAAGATAAAAAAAATTATAAATTATTTTCAACATTTTAGTTATACCAGTTATTCTATCTCGCTATGAAGTTTGGGCTTGCATCATCTCTCACAAGGCTTGGAATAAAATTGAGCAAATCCAAAAGCATTTTATTACTTATAATTTTAAAATCAAATGCAACATTCCTTACCCCATTCTCTTGATTGTAGTAGGATGGCCTTGTGGAAACTAAATCCATGAGAATATATTTAGAGTATAAGCATCTGCTATGGAAACTAAATCCATGATTTATATCTTTAAAGTATAATCATCAATTGCTAAAATTGAATAAGGATGTGCTCCATGTTATTACTTATTGTATGAATAGTAACTACCACATCCTCAAAAGAGGTTAGGCTAAAGATTCCAAGGCTTCCTTAACTATTATAAGATAATAGAAGATAATCAATAGTATTAAGTATTACATCATTATGAATGTTAAAGTTAAGACCCGAAATGACAATGAATCGTTAATAAGAGGAAGCTAACAATCCTAACATGGTCAATCAAAACAATTTTTCAAACATTATGAGTTTAATAATAAAAAATTAATATTATTAAGATTAGTACCAATGCTCATTACCTCCACAATAAAACTATTTACTAGACTAACCCAAAAATACTTTAAGATAATCATATTTATAAGATTTGTGAAATAAAGAAAGTTGAAAATAAACATCACTTCATTTTAAGTCCTACCCATTTTAATAACTTAATTAAGTTTTTCAAAACCTCCCAACTTACAAAAATCATAATAATATTGACCATTCATTTCCACTATGTATCTCAGTAATTCATTTCCACTATGAACAAATATAGAAACTATATATTAAAATATAGAAATTATATATTAAGGAATGTTTAGTTTAATTCATTTTATTTGTCTAATAAACTTGGTTAATCTAAACATTGCCATCATCATTAAAATAATAAATTAACATATATTTAAAAATAATATTTATATAATTTTAATATATATATTCGAATGGGATTCACTAGGGAAGCAAAATTTTAGTTTAACCTTGCTTGAAAAGATGTTCAAATAAATATAAATATAAATAGTGTAATAAATGGGATTAGCAATTTACGTTCCATCCATTGAACCTTGTTTGAATACAAGGCATGAATAAATGAGTGTAGATGAAAAGAAAAGGAAAAAGGTCATTTGAAGTTTTTAAGAGAGAAATATTGTGATCAAGACAATATATATAAATTTTTGTTTAGTTTTATCTTAATTAAATTTTCTATTGTTTAATGGTTAAGATGGAATAGTGTTGTGTCATTTAGGTTTAAATTTAAAATGTTATAAATTATAAATAAATTAATTTAAAGTATTAATTCAAGAGAAAAGGTTACAAGATTGTTATATTTTAAACAAGTGTTGTGTGATAGCTTAGTTTTTGCCGAGTAGATTTGGAAATGAAGATGATAGTTGGTACCTTATAATTATTGATGATGATGATTATTGGAAGATGGGGAGAGACGAGGAATATTGTTAAAAAAACAAAAAGTAACAGTATGGTAAGTAAAAGGTAATTGGAAAAGATCTTTAACAATAAGTAAATGCAAGCTAAAATATGTAAAATTAAATGACAATTAAAATATATATATATATATATATATTAAAAAGTTATGTTCAATTGTTTTTCAGAAATGAAATGATAAAAAAATTGTAAATATTAAAATCTATGTTGAAATTTCATTGAATACTAATTTAAGATATAACCTATATCTTAATTTACAGTTATTGAAAAAGAATCTACCCAGAAATATATGGTAGGAACAAAGTAATTAATATGAAATGGAATCTTCCCATAAAAAAATATGTAACGTAACATGTGAAGAAGATATCTGATAATATAATCTCGCATAAATCGTGGTTTAATGTGTTTTAATGAGAGATGTCCTCGAAGTTTTCACTTATTAATGTCAATCCTTTTGAACCTCTGTGGTGAGTTGTCACTAATAAAAGCATAATTAATGTGCATTGGGAAGGGCACGAAGGTGGCGAGGATGGAAGGGAGCGATAAATGCTTTGAAACTTTTTTTGAACCCGGGTAGAGTGAAGCTTGCGAGTTCGAGGAGTGTGGGGTGGAATTGTAGATCACAGAAGTTTTTGGTGCAATATGTATATCACGGAACACGGGGAATGAGAGTTCGATAGCGCCAACCCAAGAACCCGTGGCCATAAAATTGGTTAAGTATGGAAAGGAACAGTGATCGGTCGAACTCCCGTAAATCGTGGTTTAATGTGTATTAATGGGAGATGTCATCGAGGTTTTCGCTTATTAATGCCAATTTTTTTGTACCTGTGAGTTGAGTTGTCACTAGTAAAAGTATAATCAATGTGCATTGGGAAGGGCATGAAGGTGGTGGGGATGGAAGGGAGCGATAAATGCTTTGAAAAAAATTGTGAACCCGGGTAGAGTGAAGCTTGCGAGTTCGAGGAGTGTGGGGTGGAATTGTAGATCACAGAAGTTTTGGGTGCAAGATGTATATCATGGAACACAGGGAATGAGAGTTCGATAGCGCCAACCCGAGAACCGATGGCCATAAAATTGGCTAAGTATGGAAAGCAACGATGGTCGTTCAGACTCCCATAAATTGTGGTTTAATGCGGTTTTCTCTTATTAATGCCAATTTTTTGAACTTGTGTGTTCATGAGTTGTCACTAGTAAAAGCATAATTAATGTGCATTGGAAATGGTGTGAAGGTGGCAGGGATGGAAGGGAGCGATAGATGCTTTGAAACTTTTTTGAACCCATGTAGAGTGAAGCTTGCGAGTTCAAGGAGTCTGGGGTGGAATTGTAGATCACGGAAGTTTTGGGTGCAAGATGTATATCATAGAACACGGGGCATGAGAGTTCGATAGCACCTATAACACCCTGTTTCCCCCAGTTTGTAAAAATAACTATATTGGCCAAGAACTATGGCAAACTCAAAGATGTGAATGTTTGATTTGACGGACCTTTGTATAAAAGGTCGAGGAATGTAAATTATGTTATGAATATGTGTTGCATGACTGCTGGGAGGGGGGATGTGCTAAAATAGACCATGATGGCTAATGAGAGGTGGTGGAAGGGACCTGGAACAGTTGCGTTAACTTCCACTGAGCCAGTACCGTACTGGTTTTTACTTGCTCAAAGAACAAAGCAACTCTCTGACCCTGGAATGGATTTCCTACCAGATTGGTAGGTGGGGAGGCTCCTCAAGAGTTAATGAGGGGATGGGGGTGAACTACCCATCCGTAAAAGCTCTCAGACCTGACCACAAACGGGGAAATTCACGCCACACACAATCTTGCAGAAAAAAGGCAAGAGAGGAAGTGTGGTAAAATGGGTAGAGAGAGAGCGTGCGATAGGGATCGTGGAAGAGAACTGGAGAAATTATGGAAACATAGGGAGTTCTGAACATAGGAGAAGGAGAGTAACCTTCGTCTTGGATTATTTTTCTGTATCAGGAGAAGGAGAGTAACCTTCGTCCTTGAATTTCGTTGAGATGGAAGTAGTAAACTAAATCTCAAAGCATCGTGGTCTAGCTCAGGGGTGGCTAGTGGTAAATCCGTTTGGAGTCACTGAGCCTACGGTTGGGTGGAAACGAGAACCCCTCTCAGTAGTTGCATCATGCCTGGTGGATCTGATAAGTGTTTTATGCCTTGTATTTTGAATTGAATATCATGAATACATGCTCATGTTTATATGCCCATAATGATTTCTGTGTCGAATGATTGCTTGGTGTTTTAGACTAGAAATAATGGATGCATGTGTATACTTACATGCCATAGTTGGTTTCTATACAAATGATTAAGTCTGGGGCATGAGTTCTCTCCACTGAGAATCGTCTTGTTTGCTTGATTCTTGTAATATTCTAGGAAGGCTCCTCGAGAGTACTCTTCCCCGGGAATTATCCCATAAACCTTAGAACCATACCAAACCTTTACCCAGAGACTCGACTAAGATCAGGGACAATTGCCCAAGAACCGTCTGAAGGTTCATGCGATCCAGGTTTGGAAACCTTATGCAAGAAAGAGTAGCTCTCTAAGTTCTCGGAGTCATGGGAGTTTGAATCTCCGAGTGGTTGAAATTCATGATTCAAGCTCAGAAAGGATAGCGAATCCAATTATCGAAAGAGAATACCCCATCATTTGGTAGACGAACGGTCGGAATACTTTCGAAAATACCCCAGATCTGTCAAGACCGATGGATCTAGAGGAGGAGCGCAGGCATTAACACCTCGACCCTTTCATTATTCGTAAGTAGCGATGGGATCCAGGACCATAGATCAAAGGATCTATCGGAGCTCTATTGATCGTCGATCTTAACCTTTGCATAGGCAGGAGAGTGGACTCGACAACATCCTGAAAGTCCTGAAGTATTCAGAACTGTCCATCGGCACAAGAGGCGTGGCAGTCGGGTAGCATTTCTCTAACTCGTGACTTGGACTGGTCAAGGGTAGGACTGCACGAACTCATGATTCGCAAAATTGCAACATGATTGTGGCCGTTAGATCCAAGCCACGAGAAAAATGTTGGATCAGAACCTCCGCATGGTATCGCGTATCGGGGGTTCAAAGGTTGAAAGAATTTCTTTTCGACTACAAAAGTCATGAAGTGTCGAGCATCGAGAGCTCGTGTGAACATGTGGCACATCCGTTAGGTGGGGACCGCATGGTTGACAAGTGGTGTAACAACAAGCACCCAGAGAAAGGTGGAAGCGGGTGACAGGTGGTGGACACATGTCGCCTGGGAAAGAGTCAACCCATCGTTGACCTTTCGCATCTCGGGGATTCACAAAGGAGGAGAACGAGGGCTCAGCACTCCAACTCACGAGGTCGCGAGATGTGATTAGTTCTAGTGTTTAGCCTAGCCTACGGTTATATGTAGCAGGCACTAGTGAGGAGGGAGCCATGCCCGTATCGCATTTCGGGTATCGACGATTGGAGAAAGAGGAGTCGAGAGCCTAGACTCTCCATCTCGCGAGTTGTGAAAGGCGCTTGCACTAAGGCCAGGTTGTGGTCGCTTGGAGGAGGATAAGGGAAGGGACGATCTGCGCTAGGCCCCATAGAAATTCAAGGATTCTGTCCCTAGAAGAAAAAGATGAAAAATCTAGGTTGTCGTAGTGGGTGTGTGACAAATTGGTATCAGAGCATGGTTACAACACTTGGCCTACTTGGGCTCATGAACGAGTTGTGCAAAAAATCCATTTGAAGTACTCTTAAAAGGAGTAACCCTCTATCTTAACCCCGTTTATCAAAAGTCGAAGTTAAGAATGAAAATTCCTATTGTGTGTATGCATTTGAAAAAAAATATGAATTATGTGCTGGTTATGAATGAATATAAATATTGACTAACAACAAGTGTTTTTCCTGCACACAAGTGGATGATCAACCACGGGAAACTGCAGACGCATAGAATGGTGATGCACCATGAAGTGGGGGATGGCTCCCACAATAGAGACGAAGAGTTTGACGAAAGGAGAGCGGTAGAGACCCCTCCAGATCTAGATGAGACTGTGAGGAGCCTCATGGTCGAACTACAAAGATGCAAGGCCGAAAACGAGAGGTTGATGAAAGAGAAAAAGAAGAAAATGGAAATTAATGCAGTCTTGCTGCAGAGTTTATCCGACATACAAAGATAATTGCAGCATGGACCTGACACCAATCACGTGGACCGACGACAGACAAAGAAAAGTCGAAGTCCACCTGAGATACAGAAACGTGGTCTTTTAAGTGGCCACACTGGGAAGAGCACCTCGAGAAAGGTCCACCCGAAAGATAAGGGACAAGCATCGAACGATTCCTCTGGAGAGGAAACTGGCGACTCGGAGGGATCTTCTAGTAGCAGAACTAGTTCTTATTCCCAAAGAAAACAGAAGAAGCGAAAGCATTCCAAAATTCATAATCTCGAAGAATTCAAGAAGGCCAAACCACCCTCTTTCGACGATGAAATAAAGAAGGGGGAGGAAGCGGAGGTCTGGCTGCTTGGACTAAAGAAGTATTTCAGAGTCCATGACTTCTCAGAAAACTTGAAGGCCCAAGTAGCCACTTTCAACTTGAATGGAAAGGCTTCCATTTGGTGGGAATACCTTAAGAATGTAAAGGGATTCACAAAAAGGACCTATCTTGGGAACGGTTTGAGAAATACTTCAAGAAGAAGTATCTATCGGAAAAGTATTTTGACGAAAAGACTAAAGAATTCTATGAACTCAAGATGGGGCAACTCACCATAGAGGAATATGTCAGCAGATTCCTCAAGTTGTTGAGGTACGTACCCTATATAAAAGCAGAAAAGGAAAAGGTGCAACGATTCATCAGTGGACTACCTAAGGACTATCAGAACAGGATTGAGTTTGACGAACCAAAGACCCTAGAAAACACTATCCAAAAGGCAAGATATTGTTATGAACAGCTTGGGCATCGGACAGAACCTCACGAAGGCTGGAAGCAGAAGAATAGTTCGGGATTCCAGAAAAAGAGGTTTAAATCCCCAAGATTTAAAAACTATAAAAAGGACTCAAGGATGAGCTTCCCAACCCGAAGTGTACACCAGCAAAATTTCCCCTCCCAGAGCGGAAATAAACCTTTTGGATCTACCCCAGGAAATATTGATAACCCAAAGAGAGAACCCTTGAAATGTTGGGATTGTGGAGAAGAACATCTACTGAGGGACTGCTCGCACCAACAACAGAACAGTCGGAGAATTTACAATGTTCAATAAGCTACCATCGTCAATGAGGTGGCCAGGAGTGCGCCGCAAATTTATGCAGCCTTGGATAATAAACAAACTGACCACCATGCTTCATTGGTGGAGATGGAAGGTATGATCACCAACCATCTAGTGTCTATTCTAATTGACCCTGGTTCAAATTTGAGTTATATAGCTCCTAAGGATGTTGATAAGTGTAAATTGCAGCCACATAAACATGCCAAGCCATGGTTGGTATAGTTAGCCACTAGCACCAAAAGAAAGGTAGCGGAGGTCATACCAGCTTTCCAATTCACTATTGGTGAATTCCCCGCCCAAGCAACCCTTAACATACTACCCCTAGGATCGTATGACCTGTTGATTGGTATGGACTGGCTAGCCACATATAAAGCCATACTGGGTTGTTACCATAAAACCTTAGAATGTGTAAGTGAAGAAGGAAGAAGGATAACCCTTCAAGGGATCCAAAAACCTGTCTCAGTGAGACGAATATCAACCCTTCAAATGAGAAAGTATTGCAGAAAGGAATGTCTAGTATATGCGATATAGGTGTTGGAATCAGTTGAATATGACAAACCAAGCCTCAAAGACCACCCCACACTAAGAGAATATAGAGATGTGTTTCCGGAAGAGGTATCGGGTCTACCTCTGAGAAGGGACATTGACTTCTCGATATTACTTGCACCAGAAGTAGTGCCTATGTCTAGGACACCCTATAGGATGAGCACACCCGAGCTTGTTGAGCTTAAATTACAACTAAAGGAAATGATGGACAAGGGCTATATCCGGCCCAGCGTTTCCCCATGGGGAGCACCAGTTATGTTTGTGAAGAAGAAAGATGGTACCCTCTGACTATGCATAGATTATAGACAACTCAATAGGTAACCATAAAGAACCAGTACCCCTTACCCCAGATTGATGACTTGTTCGATCAATTGGGAGGTGCTTCCATCTTCTCAAAGATTGACTTGAGATATGGATACCATCAAGTCTGAATCAAGGGTGAAGACATCTAAAAAACTGCCTTCAGGACGAGATATGGTCGCTATGAGTTTGTGGTAGTACAATTTGGATTAACCAATGCCCCTGCCACTTTTATGTGCTTGATGAACAATGTGCTCAGCAAATTCCTAGACAAATTTGTACTAGTTTTTATTGACAATATATTAATTTACTCCAAGAATAGAGGGGAACATGAGGAACATCTTAGACTTGTGCTTCAAGTGCTAAGAGAACATCAACTCTATGCCAAATTTAGCAAGTGTGACTTTTTCCAGAAGCAAATACATTACTTGGGTCATGTCATATCTGAAAAAGGAGTAGCAGTAGACCCTGACAAAATCTGGTCTATCATGGAATGGCCTACCCCAAAGGACGTTTCAGATATTAGATCCTTTATGGGCTTAGCAGGATACTATAGGAGATTTATAAAAGGATTCTCCAAGATTGGTTGTCCAATCACTGCCCTCCAGA
>SNQJ01S0056147.1:44077-61872 GCA_010110895.2 Picea sitchensis
CTTGTACTTGAACATTTAAGTGGGGTAAAAGGAGGTTGCCCCCTCGAAGAGGCTTATTATCTGAAATTCTCTCTTTTTCAAGGCGTTGAGTACTTTTTCTGAGGATTTTCTATGCTATATTGATATTTGGTTCTTAACAAAGGTAAAAAAGAAAAAGAAAGATCAACAAGTTTTTCTCAAAGAGGTCAGAGAAGAAAATGTTAGATTGTATTGGCACAATGCGGTTTTGAATAATAAACTGAAACAAATTAAGAGCAGAGGTTGTGCTGTTATCGTTGTTGGCACAGGGGCAGACCCAGGGTTCAATGCTCAAGATTGCACCAACAAAACCCTAACTACCGGCCCTTTCAGCAACACCTACGAAGCAAATGAAGTCTCACCTGAGGTAGAGGCAGGGGTGGTTTCAGGACTCAATTGTCTAAAACCTTAGCTGGGACATCGATCTATGATTATATCTATTACAAGGCACTTAGCATAGAAAATTCATCTATATTTAATCCTTATGGTACTTCGTAGATGGCACAAAAAATCGCAGTGAATACTTAGACTAAATATGATTCAATAATTAGCCACAAACATAGATTAGATTTAACAGATCAAGCACTAAACATATTATATATTTGATCTAACATTCATTCTTTTATCATAACCACATAAAATAAATAGATCTACTTAATCACAACAAGCACTTAGCCAAAAGGAAACAACACTTAGGTCAAATCTCAGAGCACATTACACATACGTCCACAAAGTCTTCTTCTTTATATTATCTTGGTCAAGCGATTACAACACAGAGCTTCAATGACCCTTACTTCGCACAAGACAGAAGATCTGCGTATCTCACTAGATCCTTCTTCCTTTCACTCAAAACAAAACCACAACAACTTGCACTTATCATTCCAATATCCTTACAAGCATGCACATAGCACTTGCAATACACATCCAACCACACAGGTCCAACTACTAGCACTAAGCCTTTAGCTATGCATTTTCACTAAGTTGTCCCCCCTACTTACATTGCCTAAGTATCTATTTATAGATTACAAAATGGGACTAAACATGGGTAAACCCACAGACCGACATTCCTTTCCCTTTACATCAACCCCAAAACCCTAAAAGGTACCCAAAAATAGGTCTTTCTTGCTTCGCGTTGCGCTCCATCTTTGGCAAGCTGTCGTAGTCCCAAAATGGTCAAATATGACCAAGTATCCTTCAAAACTTGGTCAAGGGCCAACATGCCCCCAACACTCACCTGTGACTCATCCCGAGTCACTTAGTTCTATTCAATTCCATCTCGAATGCCTCGAGCTTGGCTCGAGTTGCTTCAACCTACTGTAGTGGGACAACCTCTTGCTCAGTAAGTGCCTGGATCACTGTGTCATTAAGCAGTCCTTCCAGGCACCGTTCTGCAGTGATGACAACCTATTCAAGTTCAACTTCTTGGTTTTCAAGTTCAACGAACAGTTGGAATGCCTTTTCTTGGATCAACTGAAGCTGTTGGGAGACTTCCATCACTTTGCTTTGCAGTGCATGTACCTGTTGTTGGGTTGTGTGTTGTTCTATGAACCTCTTCATTCTTTCGATTGAGGTCAAAGTCTTTATCTGCGCGTAGCATGTCTACATGCTTCTTAGCTTCTTGGAGTTGTGCCTCCAATGTCTGCAATTCTGGAGTCTTTGTGAGGGTTTCATAAGTCTGGGCACTTCTAGCGCTCAGTTGCTTTCATTCCAAGGAAAAGGTTTTTAACCGGCCAGTTGTGCTTTGAGCAGTGGCTTCTCTTAGATCTATAATTTATTGAGGGGTCTCGAGAACGATGCAGAGCTCCAAATACGTGATGCACTGTTGGAGTTGCTAGATTACTTCTTCCAGTTGGGTCACCTACTGTGGAAGACGGTCTTCCATATTCACCTCTATGACTGTCACAGAGTGGAGTTCTTTGTGAATCCTTTTCTGGACTTCAAGTTTCTCTGCTAGCAACTGTGCCTTTTCCTCATTCCACTTCGATTTCAGGGAAATATTTTCCCATTCTGCCTCCTTCTTTTGTTCTAGAAGTGTTGTCTTTGCTTGCATTAAAGCCTGGGTGGCTTGTGCTGTGTCTTCTTGAGCTCGTCGAAGGTGAGCTTCAACTTGATCAACGATTTGGTGTAACTGTGTTGGCTCATCACCTGTTCCTAATGTTTCTCTTATCAAAGGTGTTGTAGACACTGCTTGGCTGGATTGGAGTGCCTGAAACACTTCTTTGAGTTTGCCTTTGATTCAGTTGAAGAGCTCCTCCTGCTTTGCTTCTTTTTTTCTACGAGCTCAAGTGAAACGTCGTTCAACATGATAATTAAGAAGTTAAATTCATCTGGGGTAAGGGTAGTTTTAAGCATGGTCCGGGTAGCCTTAGATTTCTTTTGGGAGGAGGGTTTTGGTGGTATCATCTTTTTTTTCATGGAGGGATCCTCCTCCTCTCTTGGTGGAGTCACTTTGCCTCTGTTTTGCTCACTTCTGTATCGCCTAGATTGTCACCATCACCTCCCTATGCAGGTGAGATCGAAGCAGTCTTCGCGGATGTGCTAGGGACATCTTCAACTTCATCATCCTTCTTAGTCCTGCTTGGACCAGGTGTATACAACATAGCTTCAGGGATTTCCTCATCGGACATATCTACGGGGTCTGCTGACCATTCCTTGGTGATCTCCTCCAAGTCATTCTCTGTCAGCTTGTAGTAGGATTGGAGATGTTGTTTATGTTCATCCCCACGCGCTATAATGTAGATGAAGTGGCGATCCACACTAAACTTCATCAAAGGTATAAACCTATGAAGTGCATTCGAGGTGATTCACGGTGTAGACTGAATTGTAGTTTTCAGTTGGTTGAAGTAGGTGTGGAAGACAATGTTAGAATTCCACTGCTTGTTCATATCACTGGAGTACCACAACATACAAAACTTTGCAGCTAGTGGTTCGAAAGGTTCGATCTCCAGGAAAGTGGCTCCCTCTGGTAGCTCCGAAGCGATGAAAGCTATGAGTATGAGTAGCCAAATAAATTGGAACTCATACCCTTGGTCTTGCACTCCTCTGCAATCCATCTCTAACTGGTTGATGAGATACTGCGCCCAATTCATCTGTAGTCCCTCAGCGCACTTCCCTGAGAGGTCAACTACGAAGCTAGTCACCTGTGTTGGTCTGTTCTTACAAACTAATTTTCCCATGATCAACTGACATGCAAGGCACACTGCGCTGCTATGGATGGAGACTACCTTGTAGCCTTGTGTTCCCTTCTCTACATCACCATAAGTTTCCTTTATCCGCTGTGCTAGTGCTCGGTCAGAGGTCTTTCCTGGGTAAAAGTCCTGTGGGTCCTTGCATGCTGAGTCCTTTGATCCGATTGATCAGAGTCGGATCCACAGTAATGCGGTGGTCCAACCATAAATATCCACCGTGATAGCAAGACAGTAGCAACCTGACGCATGCATTGACTTCCTGGTGTCTGCCGAAGTGAGGGATCTTCATTACGTTGAGCAGTGTGGACTACGCGAGGTTTTGGGTCCAGGACTGCAGGACAATCTTAGGATTACGACCTTTGGTCTTAGTTAAGTATTTATGCAGAACCAACATGCTGTAGGTTTTGCGATCTCCAATGTTAAAATCATTGAATTTTAGTGTTGCGAGCTTATCCTGGTTAGCACGCACTGTGCGCACTCCTTTCATAAGATACGCGATGATCAAGTTGTACTCAAAATTATCTGGGTACATTGTCGCGGTTAATCTTGCCGCTAAAAGTTGGGATGTAAACCAGCAAAATGCGTGGGATCAACTTGGCATTTGCAATATCATCTCTGTTCTTTGTTCTTGTCTCAGTCGTGGTTCTGGAAGGTCTTGTGCCGCGAGAAGTGGAGGGAGAAGCTTGGACTCCTCTTTACGACGATGCTTGCACACCTGCAGACATCCTTCTCTCTGACATGACTCTCTCAGCCATTAGGTCAGTCAAAACTTCTTCAACTACTCTCTCAACAGCGCCGAGCTCGTCCAACATACACGATTGGGTCCACTAGCTCAGGTGTGAAAATGGCATCTGAGATTACGATCAACAATAAGGAAACAAGGCAATGATCACGGGGTGAAGAAATCTCAAGGTTTGAGATCAAATTCTCACTTAGAAAAAAGTATTCTAGGTGCGTGGCACGACAAACTAAGTAGGGAAACTTGGAAATGGTCTACTTCCAACAGATATGGGGCCTCCATTAACTCTGTTCTATCCGTTCTTGTGCTGTTCAACAGTCTAGTGGGAACCCATAATTGCTTTTAGACCCGTTCGGGGTGGAAGTCAAATGGGTATATCGGTCCAATGGTTATATTATTGCACCATGGAAAAGTGCCATATGTCATTGTTCTGATATCTCGACGAAGCTCAATTCTTGTGATGTTTCCTTCTGCGGAGTTCCTTCTGGAGTCATTTGTAGCTTTCTGATTTTGGCCCTCTTCTTACTTATCTTACTAGCCTTTTTCCTAGTGATCTTAGTCTCGGTCACCCTCTTTCCATTCTGAATCTTATCTTCTTTTGACATAGTCACTTCGCGCTGCCTAGGATTTTTCCTCAGGTCCAAGGGTTATACTCCTTCATTATATGGGCTAGATATTTCGGTCTTCTGTGGTTCCTCTAATGCTCTTATAGCTTCGACATCCAGGTTCCTGGTGTTTAACAATGGAGATATGCTATCTTGTTCCTCCATCAAGTAGGCAATCCTTCTAGTCATAAATTCCATGAGTTCTTGCTTCTTCTGTTCTAGGGCTTCCTTTTCTTCTTTCCTCCGGATCTAGTCTTTTTCAATCCAGATCTTTCCTAGAAAAGATGGAAATGGGGAGAGGTCCTCATTAAATCTAATGACTTCAAACTCTTCCTCTGTCGAAGTTCCATGGGTATTCATAGCTATCTGGGTAATTCTGCCACATAGGGTTACCATTTTGCCTTTAAATAATCCGATAGTTCCTAGTGAAGGAACCAGAATAGGCCTTCCTAGGGTTTCCCAAGTTCTTCCTGTCATAATATTCATCAATGTTCCCTCATCCAAGGCACAGTCAATGTCGAAGTCTCCTATTCTTACTTTGATTTTCTCCTATTCTTTGAAGATTTCTGACAAACTGACATCCTTATGATCATCTAGGGTTTCTTTTATTTTCAGTAACATGATCTTTGATTCTTTCTAGGGTTCTTCCATAATTTTAGTCTCTTGATCTCCTTCAGAGTTTGCTTATTCCATATTTATTTTTTCAAGTCTAGCAATCATTCTAGGGCAATCCAATACTTCATGGTCCATAGCTTCACAACAAAGGCAACTAGGGTTTCTCCCAGGGCATTCCTTAGCAAGATGGCCTGGTCTTCTTCAAGTATAAGAAAGAGTTAATCTTCTCTTTCTCTTCAATGATCCCCAACTCTTCTTGTACTGCACGCTAGGATCATAATGGCTGGCCTGCAAAAATTTCTTTCTAGGATCCTAATCCACTTGTTAGTCTCGACATTCTTTTTATGCATAGGTATAACATATCTATCATTATACTTATCATATCTATTCATATCAAACTTTCTTTCATCTATTATTGCCCTAGTTTTTAAGCTAGGACATAATCTATCAAACATACCTAGATCCATGTTTTAGAAACAAAAAAATTCACTTATCTACAGAGCACAAATCTTCCAAATCTAAGAACTTTTGACTATTCTTACATTTATTAGAGCACATAGCTTATATATCTTACCTCTTTTCTGCAGATCTGACTTCTTTCTTTAAGAAATTTCCACTTTTACTTTTCTTAGAGCACAGAGTGTTCATATCTCGTTTTTTTTCTTCGGATATGATATTCCTTTGTTCAGATCTGACCTTATTCCTGGTACAAAGTTGCACAGGTCAAGTAAAAAGCTGTGCACTAGGGCAACAGATCTATGCACAGAGCTTTCTTTTGCACAATGTTTCTTTTTCCTCAGTTCGCAACAATCACAGTTTCAGGTCCCGACAATGGAACCATTTGTTGGGACAGGGGTAGATCCAGAGTTCAACACTCAAGAGCACACCAATAAAACCCTAGCTACCGGCCCTTTCGACAACATCTACGAAGAAGATGAAGTCTCACCCGAGGTAGAGGCAGGGGTGGTTTCAGGACTCATGTGTCTGAAACCTTAGTCGGGACACCAATCTGTGATTATATCTATTACAAGGCACTTAACATAAATCATTCATCTATATTTAACCCTTATTGTACTTCGCAGATGGCACAAAACATCGCAGTGAATACCTAGACTAAAGATGATTCAATACTTAGCCACAAACATAGATTAGATTCAACAGATCAAGCACTGAACATCTTATATATCAGATATAACATTCATTCTTTTATCATAAGCACAAAACATAACTAGATCTACTTAATCACAACAAGCACTTAGCCAAAAGGAAACAACAC
Source organism: Picea sitchensis (assembly GCA_010110895.2). Classification (NCBI taxonomy): domain Eukaryota; kingdom Viridiplantae; phylum Streptophyta; class Pinopsida; order Pinales; family Pinaceae; genus Picea; species Picea sitchensis. Next base: position 50,519 of record SNQJ01S0056147.1, read on the forward strand.
TTAGGTCAAATCTCAGAGCACATTACACAGAGTTACTGTGGTTCACCCCCACCCTAGGGCTACGTCCACAAAGTCTTCTTCTTTATATTATCTCGATCAAGCGGTTACAACACAGAGATTCAATGACCCTTACTTCACACAGGACAGAAGATCTGTGCAGCTCGCTAGATCCTTCTTCCTTGCGCTCAGCACAAAACCACAACAACTTGCACTTAGCATTCTGATCTCCTTACAATCATGCATATAGCACTTGCGATACACATCCGACCACATAAGTCTAGCTACTAGCACTAAGCCTTTATCTATACATTTGCAGTAAGCTGTCCCCCCTACTTACATTGCCTAAGTATCTAATTATAGATTACAGAATGGGCCTAAATGTGGGTAAACCCATGGGCCGACATCCATTTCCCTTTACATCAACCCAAAAACCCTAAAAGGTGCCCAAAAATAGGTCTTTCTTGCTTCGCGTTGCGGTCCATCTTTGGCAAGCTGTTGCAGTACCAAAATGGTCAAATATGACCAAGTATCCTTCAAAACTTGGTCAAGGGCCAACAATCGTATAGTGAAGGCTTTTCACTTCACATATCTTGGAGGTTTTTGACCTATTGCTGATTCACAACTACCTATACTAAGGTTTTGAACAAATTGTTATGATCTGCATAAGTCACAAAAAACTTTCGAATATGTAAAGAGCTTGTTCAGTATAACTAAAGCCCTATTTTCCAGGCCATTTGGGAGGACCAACTCAGCTTCAGATCCATTTTATATCATATGAGATTTTATTATCTCATTACTTTATGAACTAGTCTATTTTTTTCCATTATCTAAAAGATATGATTAAGGGGCTCGAAGTATATGTATCAAGGATGTATCTACTAAATATCATATAGGAAATAGGATCCTATCTTAACTGTAATCTTGAATGTAGGATCTCTGGGAAGTTATTGAATGTTTAAAAGGAGATCTGATAGACAAGAAGGGGGGCTGATTGGTTGGGAACCATTAGCTAGTTTTGAAGACATTGTAAAGAAAAGAAATATTTCATCTTGATACTAAATGGAAAAGGATTTTTGATGGTCAGATTTCTATTCTTCTGTATATTTCTATCTTTTCCTTACTTGAATGCATGTATGATATTGTGCTAAGAATTTGATATTTTCTTTTTGTGAGTAAGTCAGTGGAGATTCTGTTGTTTTCTTGTTCATAATCAGAATTGTTTTCAAGTACTCGTCTCTTTTCTCTTGAATGATATTTTGGATTAAATAGTTTCATATGTGGGTGGACAAATTGAAAACTTACACACTTCTTTATATTTCATATTATTTATCCATATGATTACTAAATTGATTACCATTTACTAAGTTAGTGAGATATGGATTTGTTTTTGCCTTTGTGAATTGATATCATGCATTATCATTGCCCAACCTTCAGAGCAGTAAAAAACTAATTTAAATATTTATCCATAAAACCATTGCAATAACTTGATGATGCCCTAGATTTCCCTCTCATAGTCAAGTGCAACTTTAGGGACTAACAAGTACAATGAAATTAGTTGTATATTACTAAGTTGATAGTCGCTAAGGGGTTTTGTGGGCAGGACAATCTCTTTTTCAAACCACACATATTTATATTTTAAACTAGTTTTAAAGTTTATTTCCACAACTTTAAATTGTATGATATTGTTGTTTCTCCCATCTGCATGTGATGCATTGATTTTAGAAAGAATTGGAAATCTTTTTAGTAAATTTCTTAATTTTAACTTAAATGAGAGTATAGGAAAATTTTCATCTTTACTAGAGTCTAGTGTGTAAATATTAACTGAAATAAAGGTCTACCTAGTAAGTGGATTATATACTGTAATGATTCTTGATGAACTCAAAAATTGGATTACAAGGATATTACTTTTTGATGTATACTTTGTTTAGAAACTAAAATTTTAAAAAACCCTACCCAACCAACATAGATCCATCTTAACTCCATAATACATAATTCTAAGGCCAAACATTGGTAGAAAACGTAACGCCACCTATGTGATTTGCATTAACATGAGAGGTGCATAAATACAATCAAAATGACTATTGGTCTTCGTTAATGGATGAATCTTCCTTTCACCTACAACCCTTCATATTTACATTATGATTACAATAACGAAATCCCAAGGATTACATGTCTAATATTCCCCCCCCTTAATTAGAAGGGGTGTGTGAGAGTCCAAGCATCATTCTGAACCTTTCAAAATTTTCTCTTCCAAGTGCTTTGGTGAAGATGTCTGTAATTTGTTCATTTGTGGAACAATGTCTCAAGTGAATAGTCTTGGCATCTACATGATATCGAATCATGTGATACTTTGTGTTGATGTTCTTAGTTCGATCATGGAATCTGGGATTATTGGCCAACTTGAGTGTAGAAGTATTGTCAATTAGAAGGGGAGTAGAATTCACTTGTTTCTCCCGCAAATATTCAAGTATTTTCTAAGCCATACAATATCCTTCGTTGCTTCTGTAGCTACCACATATTCTACCTCTATTGTGGAATTTGTTGGAACTGATTTTTTGCATGATCTCTAGAAGATAATTATTGATCCAAGAATCATGAGATAACATGAAGTTGATACTATGTTTTATTAATCCTTGACAAAGTGTTAATTAGAATATTCGATCAGGTTGAATTCATCCACCTTAGAGTACCTGAGTCCAAAATATTGAGTTCCTTTCAAGTATTTTAGAACTCTTTTTGCAGCAGACCAATGTCCTTCAAAAGGATTTTTCATGAACCCAGAAAGAATCCCAACAACAAATAAAATGTATGGTATGGTGGTAGAAAGTTAGATAAGACTTCCCATAACATGTCTATAATTAGTTGCATCCTCAAATTCATTCCCTTCTTTCAATGTGAGTTTCAAATTCTGTTCCAATGGAGTAGAAACATGATTTCACTCAACCATGCCAAACTTCTTCAATAGTTCTTCAATGTACTTCTTCAATAGTTCTTCAATGTACTTCTTCTGGGAGACGAATATGTACCTTGGATTTTGAATCACCTCAATGCCCAAATAGTAGTGAAGATTCCGTTGGTGTAAAAGTGTTCAAACTGGGGTCCTTCTTAGGTTAGCAACAAAAGGTATCGAAGTAGTCTAGAGCACTGACATTTTCATCTTCCTGGGAAGGAATAAGTCTCACCTGATGTGCAACTGAGACATGAAAGGGAGGGAAGGGTAAGGAGAATACTTAGACATACCTCTAAGGTATCAAGGCTCACTGTAATATTGCACAAAATAGACTAAACTTGTAACAGTCCTAAGGAATTCCTAACTGGGAAAATAAAGAGATAGAGTTGCGTTTCCATTCATAAAGAAGAATTTAGGTACATCATACATAAAGCTAATAAAGAACAACATTTCATTCATTCATTAAGAATGAATACACAAGATGTAGATTCAAAATTTAGGCCTCTGATTATATTGATAATACCAAAATCTGATACATTGTCTGTCTGGTTCTCACCCAGATCTCCATATTCATCTATACTATAGTATTGGCCCATTACATCACTGAATTTTGTCACAACATCAATAGTAATAACAATAATAGTAATAGCTCGAGACTAACATACTAGGAAACAATGACATTACATCCCTTTCATTAACCCTTCACTACTAGCCTATCATTAACCTATTACAATCACATCAGTCTCCTATATATAATCCAATCTTGTTGGTTAAGAAATTGAGAGTTCTTTCTTTTCTTGATATTTCTGCAACTTATTTCCTCAAAGATGATGTTGCGCTATCCCTTTAACTATTTTCTGTTTCTTTCTTTCGTGCACTTTCCAAATTCTCAATAGCTTGCGCAACTTCCATTCTCCAAAAATGAAGATGCAATGTGTTGTGCACAACTTCTATTCAACAAAATGAAGGGCCCAGTAGGATCCAACCACAATCCTTGACTTTCCTTGAGTCAAGTCTTCAAATTTTCCGTGGTCTCCAGGTTGGCTTGTTGTTCTTTCTTTCCTTGTGGTTCTGGGTTTCTTTCACTTCCAGTTTTAGCTATTTTTTCTTTCTCTTCTTCAAATGAAGGGTCCAACTCAGGTATGATTTTGAGGGATCTCTTCTTGACCTCTTGGAAGTTATCCACTTTATCCTGCCACTTCCTGGCAAGCAATGAAGCTTGAGAAAAATATTTCTGAGTGGCATATGTGATGCATTCCTTTGGCTTTGACACAACTAAGGAATTCCATTCTGAGTCAAAAATGGTATCAACTTGATGCATATGAAAGTATGTTGTCTGAACTATAGGCCGAAACTATCGTAGCTATTTCTTAGCAATTGTTTGGGCTTCATATAATGCATTCAAATCATTATCCGCTTGCTGGATTTTGTCGAACTTCGCCTGCTGTTATAGCAGATCCAGGGTGTTGGGTGCTTCTACATTAAGTGATTGGATATTTGTGCACAAGTACTCTAATGTGTGGTTGTGTCTTGAGATGATTCCCATCCAATCACTTACCTCTCTGAATATCTTGATGCCTTCAACAGTCCATTTGTGCAAGGTTTCTCTTGCATTATCAATTTTCTCCACTTGCTCTCGGAGCTTCTTGAGTTGCAGTTCAACTTCTTTCTTGATATCTCACAACCGTTCCTCAAGGATTTCTGCTCTTTCTACTAGTTCTGACCAAGCGACATGAATTAACTCAATCTGTTCCATAGGCTTGCTTGTTGTGTTGGACTCTGGAAGCTGAGGCACTGTATTCTTGACTGTCTTCCAGGTCTTTGAGAGTTTTTATTTGACTTTCTCCACCTTTAGTTCTTCCTAGATCCTGGAGTGTTCTTGTTGTGTTCATTGTGCTTGTGCAACAAGTCGTTCTTGTTTCTATAATTCTGCTTCTCTTTCAGCCTGCGAGATCATCTGCTCCAATTGTTCAATTACGACTCTAATTATTCCTACCAGCTGGGCTATTGGTAGTTGTGTGAGATCACCTGATGAAGGAGAGATATCCATGGGTACTCTAACTTGTAGTGGCAGTCCACTAGCCATTGATTGTGAAGAAGGTGTCTCCACCTCTTCTTCTCCTCGGGATGGACCTTGCAGTTGGTGCACAAGTTGAGCCTTCAATTCTAATGGGAATTGAGGAAGAACTTATGTCTTGGCCAGGCATAGCTGCAACAGTTCTGCACATAGTTGTGGGTTATGGAAGACTGATTAGAGTTTCTCTTTCAAATATGCTGCACTCTTCTCCGATGTATTTTTAGCTTCCTTCTAAACCTTCTGTGCTTCTGCCTATTTCTATAACACCGTTTCTGGGGTTCCCCTTCTATGGATGGAAATCTCAACATTGACTATTGAGAGAGGACACTGAGTGCTTTGGACTTGAGGTAGTGGAAACATTTGACTTTCCTTTGAAGGTGGAGTGTATTGAATAGGTACAAATGGAACAACTATCTGACTCGATATTTCACGGGTCAAAGTAATGAGTTTTGGTACATGCTCGGGTAGGTCAGGGGGATCCAACTGCATGGGCTCATTTGAAGTGGTTTGGGGTTGAATGGTCATTTCTTGTGGTGACTATGGGGGTTGTGGGGGCGATGGGGGTTTCTCAGTGATTATGGTTGTGGACGCAGTGGTATTTGGTTTGGGATCATCCTAGATGTCGATCACTGTTTGGGCCGCTCGAGCGGCTTCTCAAGTACGAGGTATGGTCGAGGAAATTGGGTGGGGTTTTAGAATATTCACAGGGGAAAGCCCTTTCCTAGGTTTCTTAACTAATGTATCTCCTATGAAAGAAACAATGAGGATGTCATTGACATGTTTACCTAATAGCACAACTTGGTTAGGAAGCTGCAGGAACATAGGAAACATCCTCTTCTTGCATTCCATAGGTTGTGAATCCTCTTCGTCTTTTGAGTCCGTCGACATCAAAATGTTTTGTTTCTTCTTAGCTGGGCCATAAATTGGCCCTACTCCTTCTTCCTACCCCTTTTTCTTCAAGACCTTTGCAGGCAAGAGGTAGTGCATCCTAGACTTGCGTGGATTGCGCTTGATGCCAGTCCATGACATGAATTATTTGTCAAAGGTTTCCTGATCCAATTATAAGGGGAGAAACTTTGAGTGGAAGTCTTATGGATTTGTATGCCTTGACCATACAAGAGTGTTGTGGTGGTTCAAGCCAAAGGAAATGTTTTGGGTGTTCAGGTTCAACAACTTTTGTGGTATGTGCCATCGCTGAGTTGCCTCAATCAATAGATTGTACCACTTTGAGAAAGAGACATTGTTGAATTCCTAGTTCTCTGAATCTTCCCTTAAGTGCCAAGGTTTGAACATTTTGGAAAGAAGACCTTTGTCTGCTGATTCCAACTGTCTCCCCATTGGTGGCTTCCATTTCCAAATGGTGAATTCTATCAATAGGTACCCATACATAAAGTTTTTTCCTTTCTCGTGAGCTTCCTCACATGCTACTGAGAGTTCCTCTAGCAGGTAGCTGCACCAGTTGAATACAACCCTGTTTGCAAAAAAATCATCTACAGAAAGTGAATCGAGGGTACATTCACCTTTGTAATAGGACCACATGACCTTGCTTGTGATTATATAGCAGGCTGTCTAAACCGTTTCTGGAATAATTGGGTCAATCCTTGATGTTTGGCCACCTCTCTATGTGTGGAGCTTCTCATATAGGCTAACCTTGCCTTTCTTTTTCCCATGCTTTCTAGGTCCTTGGAATCCTTTGGTGACATCATAACCCTCGAGAGATAATCTAGTGAGCTGGTGGATGTCGTCTGCATGAATCAGATACCTCCTGTCAAGCCATATACTTATGTCATGTACTTGGATAATCAAGAATTTTGTGCAACGTGCAACCTTGCCAGTGGTCCCAAAGACTAGTAAGTCTCTGAGGTTCATGATTGTAGAGTTGAATAGATTGATAAATTTAGGATTGGGGAAAAATTGTATGCCTCCGATGTCATCCAGAACCAAGTCCCAGAACACGTCGATGTTCATTTGTGGGAACATCACTTGGTCTACCAAATCAAGGTCCAAGATTTTTACTTTCTCTGTCTTTCCTTTGACATCCCCAAAGATCTTGATCTGAGGGTCATATGGTTCATCTGGGATTGCATCTTTAGGAGCTAAACTCTAACCTCTTGTTTCTCTCGACATGGTAGCTCTGAAGTGTTTATTTGATGGGTAAATTGGGGTTGGCTTTGTAATCGGGGAACAAAAATCTCTCAAGGTATGCACAATTGTAGGAAATTCAAAATATAGCTAACAACAAACGATGATGCTTGCTCATGGATTGGCGGGGCCTTATAACTAGAGAATTTATGTGAGCACACATAAAGACACTCATTATTAGTCCATAAACATGTTTTTAGTCTTAGGTGTCTGATGAGATGGATAATGGGGTAGGATCTATCAAATGATCTTGGATTTTAATGAATAGACTAACATTGACGTGGTCGAGCTAAGGTGCTTATCCTTTTAATGGATGAGAAGCACGGTGGGGATACTGATGGTATATGCCCATATCACGCCTTTATGTCTTAAAGAAAAGTTTTTATGGGTTACAATGGATTTCATAAAGTGTATGACTGGACTGGGTACGTGTGGCACATGGGCTGTGATCGAGCTCAGATTCACCCTCCCTTCAACCACAATGGGGGTCCTCATCATATTAAATGAATTCATTGAATGTAATGGTGTCTCTTCTGATCCTGTGTGACTAAGTAATCATTTATATGCAAAAGAATGCTTAGACTGAAACATAATATATGTCATGGCGCATTTAATGCACACTCCGACGTTTATTAATTGAATTAAAGAAATTGCAAGAAATGAAAATCTAACTAATGTACATGCTCCTTTAGACTGGTGAAACCTTGCTTTGGCTTAATCATGAGAAGTGTATGGTTGTAGGTGAGCACCATTCACCCATCCTAGTCAAAGGATACCATCTAGTTGTGCGAGCATGACTACACCAGAGTGTCAAATTTCCACAACTATGAATGGACCCAAGCAATGCATGCGCAACTTGCCTAGATGTTTCTGATATCGACTGTCATATAAGAGTACCTTATCCCCTTGTGAAAATCTCTTGGACTTAATATGCCTATCATGCCAAGATTTCTATTTGGCCTTCTAAACTTTCTGATGAAAATCATCTAAAAATATTGCTTCCTCAAGTTCTTGCAAATCTGCAATCCTCTATGCAACTGATTCATCATCTGTCATGTGTGTATCCTGTGCTATATAAAGACTAGGGGTGATAAATTTTGTGGTTACAACAACTTATTTTCCATATACCAACTGAAATGGGGTGTATCTATGTAGCTTCTTCATGGTAGTCCTGTAAGCCCACAAGACTACTAGAACTCTATCATCACAGTCTTCCCGGTTTGCGCAAAATAATTTTGTGAGTCCTCTTTCCAGAATTTTATTGAAGGCCTCTACCATAGCATTATATTGCGGATGGTAAGGGATTATATTATGATGTTTTATAGTAAATTCAATCGTTAACAATGCAATTGTACTACTAATAAAATGAGTACCTTAATCACTAGTTAGACTTCTAGGACATCCAAACCGAGTGATAACATTCTCGAAGATAAATCTAGCAGCTTTATCTATAGAACATTCTTAGACTGCCTCTACTTCATCCCATATTGTAAGGTAGTCAGTTGCAGTAATGATATATCTAGATTTTGAGTTCTTAGCTGGGGGGTTGATCGATCCAATAAAATCAACAACCCACTTCTCAAATGCTTGAAGTGCTCTCACTGGCTGAAGGGGTAATTCATCTATGTGAGATGACTTTCCTACTCTTTGGCAAGTGTCACATGATCTATCATATTCCTTATCATATTTAAATAATGTGGCCCACCATAATCCAACGTGAAGTACCTTCTATGCAATGGCCTTACCTCCAACATGTCCTCCCACAACTCCACTATGGAATTCCCACAATATATCCCGCCTTTCATGGTTCAAGACACATCTCCTAAGGATGTTTTCGAGTCCCAATTTGTAAATTTTCCCGACAATCAATTGATAGTCTGCTACATGAACCACCATATGTCACTTCTGGGTTGCAGAGTATGTTTTTGGGCAGGTTCCTGTATTGAGGAAGACAACAATGTCTTGAAGATACTCTAGAATGTCCTCAATCTGGAATAGGTCTGCATCTGGGAGCTGATCATCCACTTCTCCACCACTTTCCCCTGACTCCAACCTGGAAAGGTGATCTGGACCTACATTGCATCTTCCTAGTTTGAAAATCACTTCAAACGAAAATTCTTGAAACAACAATAACCATCTACAAATTCTTCCTTCCAATACTGGTTTATTGACTAGGAACTTCAATGCAAAATGGTCCGTGAAAAACTTGAAATGAGAGCCTAATAAGTAGTTTCTAAACTTTTGTAATGAATAAATCATAGCCAAACCTTCCCTTTCATTGGTTGTGTAGTTGCACTCAACTTGCGATATCTTTCTACTGGAAAAATAAATAGGGTGGTCCATATTCCCTTCCCCTGGTTGCGCTAAAATGACTCCCAGGGCGATGCCTAATGCATCCACATGTACATGGAATTCAATTTCCCAATTTGTAAATATCAAGATCAGTTCACTACTTAGTTTCTCTTTGAGAATGTCAAATGCCTTGTCACACTCAAGCGTTCATCAGAACAATTCATAGTTCTTCAGCAATATCTAAAGGGGTGTTGTAATAGTTGCATATCTTCTAATTAACCTACAGTAATATCCTGTATGTCCCAGTGTGGAGCACAACAATTTGGAACTTGTAGGTGACGACATGTTTTGAATGACCGTACCTTTAGCTGGGTCTACCAGGACTCCGTCTCTGCATACAATATGGCCTAACAAATTTCCAGGAGGTACACATAAAATACACTTTCTTAGATTTAGAGATATCTACATTTCATGACATCTATGAATAATTAACCAGAGTAGGATGAAATGATATTTTAATAGGATTTACACCGTCCAATCATCCATATAGACTTCTACAAACTTGTGGATGAATTATCGAAAAGATGCTATCACAATTCAAGAGAAAATTGCAGGGGAATTCTTCAAACCAAAGGGCATTACATTGTATGCAAATGATCCCCATTAGATTATGAATGTAGTCTTCTTATTGTCTTCCTCTATGATTCTGACTTGATGATATCCTGAGAATTCATCTATAAATGAATATGATTCTTTTCCCACAACTTGATCTAATACCTCGTCACTGAAAGGTGTGAGAAACAGATCATGCACACATGCATAATTCAGACTCCTTTAATCCACACAAACCCAAATGTATTATGTGCCTTTCTTACTCTGGATAACTATGGGGATAATCCATTCTGCTTATTCAATAGGGAAAATAAGTCCCGCCGCAAGTATCTTGTCCACTTCTTTCTTAACCTTTTATTTTATTCTAGGGTTGAGGCAGTATGGTCTGTGCTTCACAGGTATTGAGCTAGGTTTCAACTCTATTTTCATTTCTCACATGGATCCTTTTATGCCTTTTAGTTTCGAGAACCTTTTCAAAAACAAGTCCTCATAATCCCTACTTTGTTCATATATTTCTCATCCCAGTAGTCTCGTATAGAAGATATCTTAGGATTCTCTACGCTCCCTATATTTAATTTCCACAACTTTAGTGGGTGATTATAAGAGCTATAGGTGTGACTAGGTATGGTATCCTAAATCTCTATACTACCTTCAGTTTCTTTAATGTCTAAATTTCTAAGCTCTTCTAAACTGTCAGGGTTTTCTAGGTCTCTCTCAACTTTACAACAAGGTACAAATATATTATCATTTTCAAGACTCAGACTAAAATGAATCAAGTGAACATGGTCAACACATATTACGAGACTTGATCTCTTTTTAAAAATGTCAGTAAAAGGCATTTCCCTGATTTTTTTTAGGACAGAGTTGAGCTCAGGATATTTACTTGTAAAGGCAAAATCCTTGCAAAACTGTTCTTGTAAGGTCTGCCAATAGTTCATTTGTCTTCTAGTCTCCTCATGCATATACCAGGCCCTTGGAATAGGCCCCAATGAATGGAAAAATACCTAGACCCATAGGTGAGAGGGTACCTCCACACCTCTCCAGTGTTAAGAACCTAATATTTGCATACAGAAATACCACAAAGATTCAAAGAAAAATATAGAAAACCACAATTTTATTATAGAAACCCTTGAGGTAAGGAAACACCATACAATGGATCCTATTATGGAAGGGATCCTCTCCTGTTCACTTGCCTCTTCGAGGGGGAAACCTCCTAATGAGATTCAGCTCCAAATACAATATTTCTCTTCATATCCCATTACATTGCTTGAACCTCTTTAT
>SNQJ01S0056147.1:61882-79137 GCA_010110895.2 Picea sitchensis
ACCATAGTTCCCTTTCTTCATTGTGCTTTGGATTTCATCAATTGATCAGCCTAAAAACATTGGTGATATTGGTCCATTGTGTTTGTTATTTCTTTTTTTATATGCTCATAGTTTTAGTTTGTTTTAGTTTAATTCTTGTTTATAGTTTTGTTGTTCTTTTCCTAACCCTTTCCTCTACAACTGTCATGCCTAGCAAGACCCAATTGGGCATGTAAGCACCCTTTATTTGCTCACCAAGTGATGAATTGGGTGCAAACAAAGCGCTCATGTGAACTCCCCGTGGAAGATTTTGGAACCCAATAACCAACTCAAAATGATGCTCCAAAGGCTGACACCTGTCATGTGGATCTTGTTAACGCTCTGTAAATTACCAGAGGTTGTCGGGGGTCAGAAGAAATTTACCAGAGGCAACTTTGTCCAACCACTTCGAAACTGGGATCTAGCCCTACCAATTTCAGAGAGGGATCTCTTTGTAATATTTAACTTTGTTTTATTTTTCAGATGTTAGGCTAGTTAGATTAAATGTGATTGTGTTGTTTGTTTTTGTGAGTTGGCTGAAAAGGGTTTATGCATCTATTGGGAAATGGGGTCTGTTTTATAAACATAGAGATCATAGAACACATATGGAGATTCTTTTCACAGGGCAGGTTAATAAAACTATTGGATTATTCATAAATAAAGTGATGGAGAGCAGAAAAAGGCAGGAATATCAATTAGAATAAAGAAGCAATTAAGAATTTATTTATTGTAACATTAGAAGACAAACACTTAGATCTTTAAAAGCTCAAAAACAGAGTACACAAAGGTAAATTCTGCAACTTTAACTCCCTTTAAATGATCAGGTCAGAAAACAAAATGATAACTAAGAAAGTTAAACGTCCAACGAAGAAAGAGAAAAACTTCACCAACAGCTAACACACAAGAATCCTGTGAAATGTCACTTTGTATTATTGGAAGATCTCTTGATAAAAATTACAATGCTTACAACTTGCTATGGCATAAAGATCAACCCTCAATACTTCAAAGTTTGGAGTATTTATAACAAAAATTACAAATGACCCTATCATTAATGATCATGACATGGCAGATTCTAAGTCTGACTAACTAAATAACCAAATACAAAATTTAGGAACTGTCGATGATGTGTCAAATTATTCATGCTGATTCTAGGGAAGGTTGTTGGTGAGTTGCCCACATGACTTTAACTGATCCGTGTGCTGACTTAGCTTGCACACATCATCTCCTACTCGATCAAATTGCATAGCTCTTCCCATCTTAGCTGACTGGGAATGGTGACTTTGAGTAGTCTCCGGTATATTTCATCCATTTCTATGTACTTGGAAAATGTCAGTTTGACGATGAAAATATACTTGATCTCGTGCTGTATGATGAGGTCTGGCTGCAAAGTTTCTAAGAAATCTTTGCCTGTTATACTGCCCTGTATTCCCGAAAACTTGGAACTGTCTTTGGCCACCATGGCCATCTTCTGTTTGTAATCGAGAAGAGTCATCTACTTTCCATTTAGAACCAGTAGACCAGGAAGACCTTTCTTCTACAAAGCCTTGATCTTTCTGAAAAAACTTTGAACTCCAATGTCCATGTTCTAGACTTTCTCCTCCAACTGCAACATTAGTCCCCTTTTGGTCAGTACTCTCTTGAATTCGAGGATGGTCTATGTCCTGTCTTCAATATTCAGGTCTTCTAGTTCTTCTCTGTTCTTCGAGTTCAGGAAACTGATGATTTCATTGGCTTTAGTGGGAATTTCTCCCAACTCTCCTTTTATTTTGTTTATGGCCTGCCTACTTCTTAACACCAGTTCATTTTTCTCAAACATGATTTGCACCATAGGCCAAATTTCATTTATGTATTTGGAGATATCCATCCAAATATTCTCCTTTGCTTCAGCAAGTGTCTTGCCTGCCACTGTTTTCTTTTGCAACTACTTCAATTCCTACTTGAGCTTTTCTGACGTTTGTTTCTCCATGGTGTAGCTTGTCTGGTAAGAAGACTTGAGCTCCTGAAGTTTCTCAACCTCCTTTTTTAGTCTGTTGATTTCTGTTCCTTGTAAGTTCATCTCTTCCATGTATTTTGCTAGTTCCACTAATTTCTCCAGAGCTGTTAGTGGGGTGGTTGATGGAATTTCTATTGTGGTGGTCGTTGCTACAGTTGCTGTGCTAACTCCCGTAAGGGGAACTGCACTTAGTGGAATGAATTCCATAGGTGTGACCTGTTCCTTATCCTTTACCAATCTCTCCAGCTCAACTTCCATCTCTCTTAACTGTGCATTCTGCTCCATGATCAACTTGAGAATTTCATCATTTTCTCCTTCTGTCTCAGCTATCTCCTTTGCCTATGCATCTTCTGTAGGTGGAGGTTTCAATTGTTTCCTCAGAGATTCTATGTCAGCATTATTTTTCTTGAGAATTTCCTCAACTACTTTCACATTAGAAGGATCATACCCAATCTTGAGCACCAATTATTCTAATGACTTAATTTTTTTGTCCTTTGCAAAATATTATATTTTCTCCAATGTTAACTGAGTATGAACGTTGTTAAGAGAAACCTATAACTTAGCAACATAAGTAGAAGCATTTTCCAATGTAGAGAAAACCATTTCTCCCATCTACCTATGTAGATCCATCTGATCAGCTGGGTGTACATCTCTGGTGTTGAACTCAAACATTTCCCTTTTGTAGTCAGTTATTACTTTTGGATCGGGCACTTGTGCCTGCGAAAAGGCCATGTGCATTATGCCTTTCTCTATGTCAAAAGCTGATAACAATCTGTGTTGTGCCATGGACGTTTGCTTCCAAGACTTAGCATAGGTGTTGTTGGTCAACATCTGATTCTTCTTCTTGATAATATCGTACTTCTCAAAAATACTCAATTTTCCACCTCCTTTATTCAGCTGGTTGACTTATGAAGTATCAGTCTGATTCTTGGATGAAGAGGAAGACAGGATCTACTAGTTGCTTGAGATAAGAGGTGAATGATCACCTTTCATAACTGTAGTGGGCTAGGTTTCCTTTTCATCAGCTGTGTCAATTGTATGACTGGATTTTGGACTTTTGGTGTGCATCTGGAAATCCTCAGACGAGACTTATGTGACCAAGGGGGAAGTGTCCTTCCTGGGTATTTTCTCCTTTGGAACCCGTGGTGTAGTTGTTTGAGAGATAATAATTGGAGGAGACTACTGTTCTACCTCTTTGAGAGTGTTCGCTTCCCAATCCGTTTGATTCACAAACTTCTCTATCTTAGGATTGGGTGCATGAACATATGAGATATTTTTTTTCTTCACTCTCATCTCTGTGATGATCCCACATAGATCATAGTGCCACAAGAAACTTGTGTCAAAGTTCATTTCCTTCAAAAGTTTATCTGCCTCTTCCCTGACGGCTAGGATATTGCAGATGAAAGATCCTATCTGCCCCTTAATCCTCAGCTGTTGTTTCTTATTCAGAGACACAAAGTGTATGTCATCTGAATTTATCATTTGTTGTATATATTCCAGGGAAAATATCCTCACAGGCAAATACTTGGGCAAATTGTATGGAGCTAATTCACACCCGTATACTCTGATTTCTATGTGATTTTGATACAGGTACCAATCTCCTATCTTTGTGAGGTCTAAAAGGTGTAAGATTCTCTAGATCTCTTCATTTATCCTTGTCTTTAGTCTCCCACTAAGCATGCTCACCACTGGATGGTAAAACTGCTAGATGAACTAGTTGAAGATGAACTATGTGGAGTTCCTTCTGAGAAGCGAAGTTCAGGATGTTACCGCCTGTGGTTTGCCATCCTTGTCCATTTTCTGCAATAGGAAGGAGAACCTTTCTGCTTGAAACAAGGTGAACATGTAGGTCAGTATTAAGGAATACCAGAACATGCCCTTTGTTGTAAATTTTGACAGCTGATCATGGATGTTATTTTCCAGGAAGGTGTTGTAGTCAAACTGGATGGTGGCCTTTTCCTCAACAAAGAAAATGGATAGGAAACCCAATATAGGTTCATCCACCCATTCATTTGAAAAATAGCCAAGTAGACAACAAAGTGATGAAATCACTTGGTTTCCATTTTCTAAGAACAAGGAGGAATGGTACGGGGGATTTTTCTTGGGGAGCTGAGCATTCTGTGGGAGGAAAAGCTCAAAAATATGGGCTCTTTTAGGAAAAGATAGATTCTGGTACAACTTTGTTAGGATATCAAGGTTGAATGGGGAGGAAGATTCGGCTCTAGATATCTGCATCATCTGATCAATCTCTGGTGTGATATAGAAAAGAATTTCTCTGGACAAAGAAACTATGGTCCTCTGGTCGGGGAGGTAATGAGCTTGACATTTGAGGGTGAATTCGGGGAAATAATGGATTTGGGGAAAAATATACAGAGGAAGATTGGACTCCCAGAGCCCAATTTCATCACTTTGATCTATGAATGTGTTTTTAAACCATGAATGCAACTCTAGGAAATCGAATTCGTGCCTTGTCTCTGAGAATAGATAATCCTTGTCGGCTAATCGGATCCTGTCGAGGTTGACAGGAGGTGGGAGGAAATAATTTTCTTCAACCTTGGTTTTTTTAGACTTTGGCACCATCGCTTCCAACAATACTTGCAATTGAAACAAAATGTTAGTGGGTAATGGCTATGGCTGGGTCTATGACTGGATTAGTGAGGGGACAAAGTTGTCTGGTGTGAAGAGAGAGTGAATAGTGTGCAAATGATAGAACGAGGCTGGTTTTGAGTGAATGGGTATTCGTTGGGCGTAGGGGATAGGTCAGTAAGCTAACATATATGTTAGCCAGTAGTAAATTTCCAACGGATCGTTTGAAGTGTGATATGCTAGGTGAAGGAAGAGTGACGGGTGCGATAGGGTGACGTGGGGGTTTTTGATTGGAGAACGACTAGTGTGAGGTGACCTGTGATGGGTGACTAGGTGGGATGAATTGACAGAGTTATGAGACAAAACCCATAGGGGAAAAGGTAGTGAGGCGTGATGTCATGAAAGCGGCGACAATATGTCAGAAGGGTGGTAAGTGGTATGTGGTTTTGGAGTGGAGGAGTTCTGATGAAACCAATTCATGCAACATTAGGGTGGGGTCCGCCAAGAAAGCCATTTGATTCCGGACCTCCCCCCACTGTTAAAGGTAGAATGGTCGGGGGATTTGGAAATTCTTGTCAGGCATTCATCTGCGCGTCATCTGTTGGAATGTAGATCTGTGCTCTCTCGTTAACCATCATTCTGGATTGCCCCCNAGCTCTACTGCAGATCTATGCGCCATCTTAAATCTCCGAGTGATATTTAATATGTGCAACAGAACTTAGGCTTAATGCTTTCCGTGGGTTTTGTGCGCTGCTTCCCTTGCTTTTGTTACCACGAGGTTAGGAAAAACCTCAATCGTTGAAATCATACATTTTCTTCGAACATCATACAAACTTAACTGAAAGAAAAGCTAGCTAGCCTGTGTCCTATCATACCTACCTACACCTTTAGCCCAGATTAAATTGTTGGGCTAAGAAATTACTCTATCCTGGGGCTATTTGATCAGGATTGGACAGCCTGATCAAATTTATTTACTAACTAACCTATCTACTTGGCTAATATTAAACATTTTAGCCAAGCTTATTCACTAATCCTATCAACATCAATTCAAAAGGACCTGACCATGTTTAAACAATATGGTTCAAGTCATTGTTATTGCATGGGGCTTTGTTCATTTTTTCTTCTATGCCCTCTTTTTCCTCTTTTCATTTTTTCATGTTCTTTTTCCTTCTTTTCTTTTTCTTTCAAATAATTTGCAGGATGAAACATTATTTGAAATCCAAAAAACATTACAAAGATAAAATTTTCAGTCACCAGTTGATCCTATAAATTATAGGGTTATAACAACCGCTCCACCTGGGGATGGTACTCTCCTTGTGAGGTGCCAAGAATCCTTCTTCCTAATGTCCTGAAAGATTTCTCGAGAGCTTCTTCAGCTATTTGATTTGCTTTATTTTGAAAATTTTGATGACATTGTCCAGTGGCTCAGGGCCATCTCTGTGGGCTTCAACCATCTGATCAACATCACCCATTCATAAAATGCAATTAAAGGAAAATGGTTTGTACAATGGGAATGGGTGGCAAGTGACTTTACTGAGGTGGTGAGTAGTGTTTCAGCATCCTACCGTTCACCAGTCCGCCTGGCAGGTCTGTACCATCATTGTTCTTGAGAAGAAAAATGTTGTTTCCTCTGAATGCTTGGATCATGAAGGGGCCTTTCCACAAGCTATCAAATTTTCCGTGTTTACCTTTATCTTCATTCCTAGCATCCACCTCACTACTAAATCACCTAACTCAAAATCATCTTCTTTAGTTCTTTTGTCAAAAATCTTTTTGATGTTCTCCTGGATGACCTGAGTTTTGTTGTATACTTATTCTTTGGACTGTTGCAAATGGATCATCTGGTTTATTCTTCTTTGGGAATCATTCGGCTCAACTTGCATCTCTTGCAAAAGTTTCATGACTGGGACCCCCAAAGAGGTAGGAAAAAATGCTTCGGTACCATAGACCAACTGGTATGGAAACATACCAATTGACCTCTTAGTGGTTAGTTTGTCAGCCCAAAGCGCGAAAACTGGCTTGTTATGCCATGAATTCTTATTGTCTTTCAGTGTATTCTAATGATATTCACCAGGGTTTTATTGGAAGACTCAACCATTCCCCGAGGGTAATAAGCTGTGGAATGTCCCAACATAATGTGACACTGGCTACAAAAATCTATGAGCTTTTTAGACCGGAAGGCTGCTGCATTGTCAGCTATAATTTTTCTAGGGCATTCAAAACGAGACAAAATATGATGTTCTAGAAATTTAATGATAACATAATCAATAGCTTGTCTGCATGGTACAACTTCGATCCATTTTGTAAAATAGTCAGTGGCAGTGAGAATACACTTGTGTTGACTAGAAGAAGGAGGGTGTATATCTCTGATGAAGTCCAAACCCCATTGATGGAAAGGAGCTTCGACATAGATGGGTTTGAGGGGCAAGGGCATGAGCTTCCTTTTACCTTCAAACACTTGACATTTATGGCACGAGGTGACTTGCCGATGCACATCCGTGAACAATGTGGGCCAGTAGAATCCAGCTCTGAGGATCTTATTTGTTGTAGCCTTCCAACTCGGATGCCCACCACTATCTCCTGCATGAAAATCTTGTAAAACCTTGTCAGCTTCATCTTTTAATAGGAAATTTAATAAAATACCTCTAGGATCCTTCCAATAAAGATTACCTTCTAGAATACAAAATTTCAATTATTTTAACTTCAAAAACCTCGCTTTGGTTTTAGTCAGACTAGGGGGAGCTTGTAAATTGAGCAAGACAAATATCAAGTCTGCGTGCCATGGAGAGTCTAGAAATACCTCCTTAACACTTGGAGTCGCCTTCTCTCCCTGCTCATCAACTGCGACTAAGAAATTAATATCTAGAGCATGGACATTAGATTCAGCCATCAACTTTGCTAGACCTTGACCTTTGATCAGTTTGGTAGGCTTAATTTCTAAATCGTATTCTAGAATAACAACAATCCACTTTCCTCTTCTACCATCCAGATTATCCTGAGTTAGAATATCCTTTACCACTACATTTGGAACATAGGCAATGGTATGGGAATGGAGAATACAGACTCTGAAGTCTTTTATGGCTTTCACCAAGGTGAAATCTTGTTTCTCCATTATTTTATAATTTAACGCATCATCTCTCAAAGATTTGCTGAAAAAGGCGATGGGTTGTTCATACCCTTCGCTATTTTTCTGCAGTAGTACTGTTGTGATGGTGTGTTCGGATTCAAAAGAGAAAAGGTAGAAATGTTTGGTAAAGTTTAGACTAATCAACACTAGATCTTGTGTGAGTTCATGTTTAACCTGTTCAAAAGACTGCTTGGATTCAGTGTTCCATTTTATTTTTGTATCCTTTTTCAACATATTGGTGATGTTCATGAGAAGCTCAACCAGGTTGGGTATGAATATCCTTAGGAAGTTTATTTTGCCAATGAAATATTGTAGCTCTTTAATATTCCTAGGGTGTTCCAGTTTTTGGATGGCCTCTATTATGCTGGGAGTCCTTAAAGATTATGTGTCCCAACAGTTTGCCTTCTTCTAACCCGAAAAGGATTTTCTTAGGATTCAAAGAAATCCCAAATTTTCTGCACTTCTCAAACACGCATCTGAGGTGCAAAAAATGTTCCTCGTCATATTGGGAGTAGACCATCACATCATCCAGATAAATGACTATAAATCTCCCAAGTTCTTTCACAAAAGAAATGTCCATTGCTCTCTAGAAAGTGACACCATTGTTCATCAACCCAAAAGGCATCTTCACATACATAAAGGTTCCCCAAGGTGTAGTGAATGTTGTTTTCTCTTGATCTTCTGGGTGGACAAGGACTTGGTTGTAGCTCGAGAAACCATCTAGTAAGGAGATCCTACTGGACCCAACCACCTTTTGTAAAATGTGGTCCATTTTGGGCAAAGGGTAATTGTCTTTGAGAGAGACTTTGTTCAGATTTCTGAAATCAATGCAAAGTCTGATCTCACCCATTTTCTTCCTGGTAGGAAACAAGTTAGAAACCCATTTGGAAAATCTTAGGGGAACTATGATTTTAGCATCATACATCTTTTTGATTTCTTTCTCTATCAGGGGAAGCAACTTGGGATTGATTCTCCTAAGTTTCTGCCTGAAATGTTTGTGTTCTTCCTTTATGGGAATGTGATGCTATATGATACTTGTGTCGTAGGATTTTAAGTCTTCATAACCCCAGACAAAAACATCCACATATTCCTTAAAAATTTCAATGTACTTGCGTTTTCGCTCGGGGGGTAGAGATTTTGAGAGTTTTATCATCTTGGGTTTTTCTTCTGTTCCTATCTTGCATTCTTCAACCTCTTTACCACTAGCTTTAATTTTTGTTTTTTTTGTCTACATCATTAAAATCGAACAAGTCTTCTAGTAGAACTAGACCTTTGGGTAACACATTGCTTTTCAACTGTAGAATACTAGAATCTATCTCATTTTCATTCAATTCATCTGCATCTACTTTAATTTCATTGAACTCTTTGGAATCTATGTTATTTACACTACCACTTTCAGAAACAGATTTATTTACAATCTCGTCATCATTTTCTAAATCTATGTTTGTACATTCAAAATCATTCTTACACTGTAGGAAATCTTCAATTTGATCGTCATTACCAAATACCTGCCAGTATCTGATGTTGTCAGGAATGGTTGGTCTGCACTTCACCTCCACTGTGTACTTGCACGTGGGATGAAAAGGATTTTTACAGGTAGTGGCCAACGTAGCCAACCCGTCTGCGAGTATGTTTTATCCTATAGGCATCACTTGCAAGTTGATTTCAGTAAAGCATTGAAGAGAATGAAAAACAACATTCCTATAATCCCTAATCTTGGGATGTTTGGCTGCATACTCACCTTTGATTTGCTTGATAATCAGTTCAGAATCACCCCTTACCATGATTTGTTTGGCACAAAATTTCTTTAGTAGTTTCAGGCCGAGCATCAGAGCCTCGTACTTAGCCACATTGTTGGTGCATTGAAAATTCAGTTTGTACGAGTGACTCTCGGAATACCTTGATATGTGATTATGCAACCAGAATCCAGGTCCAACTCCTTCTTTACTCACAACACCATCAAAATCCATGCTCCAAAAATCTGCTGGTAGTTCTTCTCTTTTTACCATTTCTACACTTCTTGCCTCAATGATTGCTTTACTTTCTTTCGAATCATGTGTATCATCTTCCAGTTGAGAAATTTGTTCTTTCATATCACCATCATTGTATAAAATGAAAGAGTCTAGATCAGAGTGTGTAGAGTATAATGGATAGTTATGTGGTTTTTTATGACTACTGACCATATACTTCATCAAGGTCTCTCAATACAGTCTTCTTTGCTGTCCAAATACTGGGATGGTGGCGTAGGACATATCTAGTTGCAGGGTTCCTTTCAGCTTAGGTCCCCATGATCTTGAAAATAAAATACCGTATTTTGGGGGAATATCTGCAACTACTATATCCATTACCATGCTCTTTGTTGGGATTTGGGCTAATGTAATGCATAATTCTTTGATCAGGCCTATACATTTAACCTTGTTGGAATCAAAAGAATGAAAATCTTTGTAGGGTCTAGTGACCTCGAGCCCCAACTTTTCCATCACGGATTTGGGAATCAGGTTGTGAGAGGCACCCGAATCCAACATAGCATTGTGTAATATCAGATCATGGATGTTTAGGATGATGTAAAAAGGGGCCACAACACCATTATCAGTTTGACCATCATCTTCAGGACCAAACAAAATCTCTGGTCAGTCATCAACAAGACTTACTGTGTCTGAGTGATTCGCAGATCCAACATTCAAAGGCTTAGTACCTATATTAGGTTCGATGCTCAAAGATTTAATCACCTACAACCTGTAAGTGTTCTTATTCATTAGCTCGGGGAGGGGAATGGGAATTTTTAGTTTAGCTAGTTCCCCTTCAAGGCTAAATGCAATGGAAGGTTTGCTTAAGGTATGTACTTCTAGTTTATCTGTAGGAATTCTGTGGCCGGGTGCACTTGGTTGACTAATTGATGAGAATTTAGTCTGATTTGCTCTGTGTAGTATTTTTGGAGCTTTTTGTGTGTGAGGTCTAGCCTTGTTTCTCTCAGGGACTTTATTGAGAGTATTTTCCGAGGCTTTCTTGGTTTCAGCAGCCTTCTTCGAAGAGTTCTCGTTTGTTTTCTTTCTCCTCAGGTTATACTACCTATGAACCTCCGTTATAGTGTTCTCAAAGGCCTCCTATTCTGATTCCTCAACTTCCTCGGTTACCTCGGTTTGTGAAAGGAGGAACATATCATGCTCTTCCTGGGTGAGGAAAATGGATTCATGATCGTGATTGTGATCACCCATTAGGTTTATATGAGTGTTGTCAAACTCCTTGATTACCTCCTCCCCAACATCAACGTAATTCTTCTGGAGGGGAGGTCTGATATGCTGATCAGGGCCTCTCTGCTCTCTTTGATCTCTAGGATCTCTTTGTCTGATCTGGGGTGGATTTCTTATGAATTTTGGGTTTTGAATTTGAGGAGCAGCTTGGTTCTCCCTAGGTGGGTTTTTGTTAGTTACAGTGAGTCTCTCCATCATTTTCTCCACAGCTCTAGCTAGAGAATCTATTTTGGCATCTGATGAGGAATTAGAAGGCTCTTCTTTAATGGTGACTCTCCTTTCTGTTTTCTACCTGGCCCTTCTGGCCAAAAGATTTTCTTCTACATTGATGACACTTTTCTGCATGTCTTCCAGAGTTGCAACATTTCTCTCTCTTAGCTGATAAGACATATTTTCATCAAATCCATCGGGGAACTTTATTAATGCCAACCCTTGTGGTGGTTTGATATAAGTTGGAATTGCATTGTACAGATTGTTGAAATGAGTGCAATAATCATGCACTATCTCTCCTTGGTTCCATTTGATGTTCTCATATTCTGACTGGATCTGGAGAGGATTGTTTTTCACCTCCCACCTGTCAAGGAAAGGTCGATGAAAAACAACAATTTCAGTTATGGTAGTAGCGGGTAAGGCCTTCAACTAATTTTTAACATCTCCAGTCAAACTCTATGCAAATAGTCTCATCTTCACATCAACTTCATCCACTTCCTATAAATCAAAATAATCGTTCATTTTGTCAACATGTTGCTGTGCATTAAGGGGAGTAGTACTATCAAACTGAGGGAGTATGGTTTGATAATCTTGAGGCATGTCATGTAAAGGGGAAACCAACACCAATGGGGCATATCTCGCTGCCATGATTAGTGGAGGAGGCTAAACAAAAACCTGTGTGAAAAGAGAGGTAGCAACTGAAGCTGTAGAAGATGAAGGGATGAGAGAAAAGGAGTGACCTGGTTTAGATTTGACAGAAACTGTAGCAAAAATCAAAACAGGGACTTCGAATGACGGCTGAAGGTGGATTTTGTCTAAGGCTTGACCAAGATTCACAACTATGTCTTCAAGCTGATCGGATTCAGGGCAAAAACGTTGATCAACTTCAGCTCTGGGAGAGAGTATTTAAGGGGTCCTAGGTTGAAAGATGGTTTGATCTAAAACTGTTTCACTGGAAAAATATCAGATTTTGTCCCAAAAAGGCTTTGTTGAAAAGATATGTCAAACTTGAGATCTTGAAGAGAAACTAACTTCTCTGGGAGAGAAGGGGACCTTAGAAGTGGACTATGACTCCCGAAAACCTCTGCAGTGTTTTTCTTCCTGAATTGTTTTTTGAGATTGTCTATTACTTCTACAAGTTCTGGGTTTGGATGAGATCTGGTAAAAACTCTTTTGGGAGCCAGAATTCTAATTTTTATTTTCCTTTTCTTTATAAGAGAATATTAAACTAATTATATACAAACTTTAACAACCTATGAACATTATCTCTTTATATGTTTGGATTTTATGACTTGTTCAGAAATAAGGTTTTCTTTGTCTAGGGAAAAAAACCCGTAAGATTGAAATATTGTTCAGTTTCCCCAGTATGGTCACCACTGTGTTAACGCTCTATAAATTCCCAGAGGTTGTCGGGGGGCAGAAGAAATTTATCAAAGGCAAATTTATCCAACCACTTCGAAACTGGGATCTATCCCTACCAGTTTCATAAAGGAATCTCTCTGTAAGATTTAACTTTGTTTTAGTTTTTAGATGTTAGGCTAGTTATATTAAATGTGATTGTGTTTTTTGTTTTTGTGATTTTGTTGAAAAGGGCTTACGCATCCATTGGGATATGGGGTTTGTTTTATAAATCTAGAGATCAGAGAATAAATATGAATATTCTTTTCACAGGGCAGGTTAATGCAACTATTGGATTCTTCAGAAATAAAGTGATGGAGAGCAGAAAAAGGCGGGAATATCAATTAGAATAAATATGCAATTAAGAATTTCTTTATTGTAACATCAGAAGAAAAACACTTAGATCCTTAAAAGCTCAGAAATAGAGTACACAAAGGTAAATTCTGCAACTTTAACTCCCTTTAAATGATCAGGTTAGAAAACAAAATGATAACTAAGGAAGATAAACATCCAACGAAGAAAGAGAAAAACTTCACCAATAGTTAAAACGCAAGAATCCTGTGAAACGTAACTTTGTATTACTGGAAGACCTCTTGATAAAAATTACAACGCTTACAGCTTGCTAGGGCATAAAGATCAACCCTCAAACTTCAAAGTTTGGAGTATTTATAACAAAAATTACAAACGACCCTGTCATTAATGATCAGGACGTGGAAGATTCTAAGTCTAACTAACTAACTAACAAGATACAAAATTTAGGAACTATTGATGATGTGTCGAATTATTCATGTTGATTCTGGGGAAGGTTATTGGTGAATCAACCACATGAATTTAACTAATCCGTGTGCTGACTCATCTTTCACACCTCATCTCCTACTCAATCAAATTGCACAACTCTTCCCATCTTAGCTAACTGGGAATGGTGACTTTGAGTAGCCTCCGGTATATTTCATCCATTTCTATGTACTTGGAAAAATTCGGTTTGACGATGAAAATATACTTGATCTCGTGCTGTATGCTGAGGTCTGGCTGCAAATTTTCTAAGAACGCTTTGCCTGTTATACTGGCCTGTATTCCCAAAAACTTGGAACTGTCTTTGGCCACTGTGGCCATCTTCTGTTTGTAATCGGGAATAGTCATCAACTTGTCATTTAGAACCAATAGACCAGGAAGACCTTTCTTCTGCAAAGCCTCGATCTTGGTGAAAAACCTTTGAACTCCAATGTCCATGTTCTGGACTTTCTCCTCCAATTGCATCATCAGTCCCCTTTTGGTCAATACTCTCTTGACTTCGAGGATTGTCTCTGTCATGTCTTAAATCTTCAGGTCTTCTAGTTCTTCTCTATTCTTCGAGTTTAGGAATCTGATGATTTCATTGGCTTTAGTGGGCATTTCTCCCAACTCTCCTTTTATTTTGTCTATGGCCTGCCTACTTCTTAACACCATTTAATTTTTCTCAAACATGATTTGCACCATAGGCCAGATTTCATTTATGGATTTGGAGATATCCATTCAAATATTCTCCTTTGCTTCGGCAAGTGTCTTGCCTGGCACTGTTTTCTTTTGCAGTTGCTGCAATTCCTTCTTGATATTTTCTGACGTTTGTTTCTCCATGGTGTAGCTTGTCTGGTAAGAAGACTTGAGATCCTGAAGGTTCTCAACCTCCTTTTTCAGTTTGTTGATTTCTATTCCTTGTGAGTTCATCTCTTCCATGAATTTTTCTATTTCCACAGTTTTCTCTAGAGCTGTCAGTGGGGTGGCTGATGGAATTTCTGTTGTGGTGGTCATTGCTACAGTTGCTATGCTAACTCATGTGAGGGGAAATGAACTTAGTGTAATGACTTCCATATGTGTGGCCTGTTCCTTCTCCTTTACCAATATCTCCAGCTCAGCTTCAATATCTCTTAACTGTGCATTCTGATCCATGATCAACTTGAGCATTTCATCCTTTTCTCCTTCTGTCTCAGCTATCTCCTTTGCCTATGCATCCTCTGTAGGTGGTAGTTTCAGTTGTTTCCTCAGAGATGCTATGTCAACATTCTTTTTCTTGAGCATTTCCTCAATTTCTTTCACATTAGAAGGATCATACCCAATCTTGAGCACCAATTATTCTAATGACTTAATTCTGTTGTCCTTTGTAAAATATGATATTTTCTCCAATTTTAACTGAGTCTGAACGTTCTTCAGAGAAACCTGTAACTTAGCAGCAGAAGTAGAATCATTTTCCAATATAGAGAAAACCATTTCTCCCGTCTTCCTGTGTAGATCCATTTGATTAGCTGGGTGCACATCTCTGGTGTTGAACTCAAATGTTTCCCTTTTGTAGTCAGTTATTGTTTTTGGATCAGGCACTTGTTCCTACAAAAAGGCCATGTGCATTTTGCCTTTCTCTATGTCAAAATATTATAAAAGTCTATGCTGTGCTGTGGATTTTTTCTTCCAAAACTGAGCATAGGTGCTATTGGTCAACATCTAATTCTTCTTCTTGATCATATCGTACTTCTCAGAAATACTCAATTTTGCACCTCTTTTATTCAACTGGTTGACTAATGAAGTATCAGTCTGTTTCTTGGATGAAGAGGAAGACATGATCTGTTGGTTGCTTGAGATAAGAGGTGAATGATCACCTTTCAGAACTATAATGGATTGGGTTTCCTTCTCACCATCCGTGTCAATTGTATGATTGGATTTTGGCCTTTTGGTGTGCATCTGGAAATCCTCAGCTAAGACTTCTGTGACCGAGGGGGAAGTGTACTTCCTGGGTCTTTTCTCTTTTGGAACCGATGGTGTAGCTATTTGAGAGATAATAATTGGAGGACACTGTCATTCTACCTCTCCGAGAGTGTTTGCTTCCCACTCCGTTTGATTCACAAACTTCTCTATCTTAGGCTTGGGTGCATGAACATACCGTATATTTTTGTTCTTCACTCTCATCTCTATGATGATCCCACATGGATCATAGCACCACAGGAAACTTGTGTCAAAGTTCATTTCCTTCAAAAGTTTATCTGCCTCTTCTCCGGTAGCTCGACTATTGCAGATGAAAGATCCTATCTGCCCCTTAATCCTCAGATGTTGTTTCTTCTTCAGAGATCCTTAATTTGCACCCGTATACTCTGATTTCTATGTGATTTTGATACAGGTACCAATATCCTGTCTTTGTGAGGTATGAAAGGTGTAAAATTCTCTGGATCTCTTCATTTATCCTTGGCTCTGGTCTCCCACTGAGCATGCTCACCACTGGATGGTAAAACTGCTCTATGAACTATTTGAAGCTGAACTTTGTGGAGTTCCTTCTAAGTAGAAAAGTCCAAGATGTTACTGCCTATGGTTTGCCATCCTTTTCCATTTTCTGCAATAGGAAGGAGAACCTTTCTGCTTGAAAGAAGGTGAACATGTAGGTCAATATTGAGGAATACCGAAACATGCCCTCTGTGGCAAATTTTGACAGTTGATCATGGATGTTCTCTGGGAGGAAAGTGTTGTAGTCAAACTGGATGGTGGCCTTTTCCTCAGTAGAGAAAATGGATAGGAAACCCAATATAGCTTCATCCACCCATTCATCTGAAAAATAGACAAGTATACAACAAAGTGATGAAATCACTTGGTTTCCCTTTTCTGAGAGCAGGGAGGAATGGTACAGGGGATTTTTCTTGGGGAGATGAGGATCCTATGGGAGGAAAATCTTGAAAATATGGGCTCTTTGAGGAAAAGATAGATTCTGGTACAACTCTATTAGGATTTCAAGGTTTAATGGGGAGGCGGATTCAACTCTACATATCTACATCATCTGATCAATGGCCTTTGGTGTGATACCGAAAAGAATTTCTCTGGATGAAGAAACTATGGTCCTCTGTTTGGGGAGGTAATGAGCTTGACATTTGAGGTCGAATTCGGGGAAATTATGGATTTGGGGAAAAAGATACATAGGAAGATTGGACTCCCAGAGACCAATTTCATCACTTTGATCTATGAACATGTATTTAAACCATGACTACAACTCTACTAAATCGAATTCGCACCATGTCTTTGAGATAAGATAATCCTTGTCATCTAATGGGATCCTATCGAGGTCGACAGGAGGTGGGAGGAAAGGATTTTCTTCGACCTCGACATTTTTAGACTTTGGCGCCATCACTTCCAACGATACCTGCAATTGAAACAAAATGTTAGCGAGTAATGGCTATGGCTTGGTCTATAACTGGATCAATGAGGGGACAAAGTTGTCTGGTGTGCGAAGAGAGTGAACAATGTGAAAATGACAGAACGGGGCTGGTTTTGAGTGAATGGGTATCCATTGGGCACGGGGGATAGGTCAGCAAGCTAACGAATATGTTAGACAGTAGTAAATGGTCAACAGATCATTTGAAGTTTGAGATGGTAGGTGAAGGATGAGTGACAGGTGCAGCAGGGTGACGTGGGGGTTGTTGATTGGAGAACAGCTAGCGTGAGGTGACTTGTGATAGGTGACTAGGTGGGATGAACTGACAGAGTTATGAGACGAGACCTGTAGGGGAAAAGGTAGTGGGGCGTGATGTCATGAAAGCGGTGGCGGTATGTTAGAAGGGTGGTAAGTGGTAAGTGGTTTTGGAATGGAGGGTTCTGATGCAATTGATTCATGCCACGTTAGGGTGGGGTCTGCCAAGAAAACCAGTTCATTCTGGACCCCCCC